>BPLR01008443.1:0-181796 GCA_021605095.1 Caerostris extrusa | reverse complement strand
TTGGCTGAATAAGTGAGGAACCGAATTGTGTGTTTGGATAATCGGAGATTTGGTAATTGGAGCAACCTGAATTTTAATGTGGATCATAAAAAAATATATGAAAGATCTTAATTTATGAAAAATGTTTTTAAAAAATATTTTTTGTTCGCCTATCTGTTATTGTCATTTGCAATACATTAATGCAGGGATTGGCCAACACGGCCCGCTGGAAGTTTCTATCCGGCCCGCGGATATAATTTTAATTTTGCCGGTCCGAGGCAAATTAAAAAAATATATATTTATGTATCCATCATCTATTTTCTACTTTGATTAAATATTATTTTTTTTCCTTCCTTTTTTTTTCAAAGGACTGATGATCTTTTACTTTCTCTGTTTTTGTTTTGCAAAAACATAAATCGACTGTTAAACTAAAATTTAATCTGTTTGCTGGGCCGCTGGCAAATGATTTATTTTTTGAGGTTAAATTCAATACCCTCAGTAAATGAAGAGAAGCAAGAATCGCGAAGATGACTTGAAAAACTGCATTTTGAGTTTCGAACGCAGATTCAATGCCATTCAAACAGAGTGGATATTTTTATCATGCCTTTCAACGTAAATTGTAAAGCAGTGAGTCAGATTTGCAGGTTGAATTAATTGGTTTCAATCTAACAATCGTCTAAAGCAATTGTTTTTAAATATGAAAAAGTTAGAGTTTTACAAATCATTATCGAAAGGTATTTTCCCCAAATTTAATATCTCGCCCAGAAAATCAGTGCTATGTTTGCTTCATCTTATATATGTGAACAAAGTGTTTTCAACTATAAACCTTACAAAGAATTATTTCATCAGAAGTAGACTGATAGATGAGCATTTAGTCTCGATCCATAGAATCAGTACATCTCACTTCGAACCTCAATATAAGGAACTTTTAAAAATGAAATCAGGTTTCATTCATCTCATTAACATATTTAAATTGTAATACTTGTATATTGTTTTTAAAATTTTAGAAGAAATTTATCTTGACCCGCCAAACTGGGTTTTTCGATTTTGGGCCGCGACCGAAAAGTTTGCCATGCCTGCATTAATGTGACGGTTGAAAATATTACAAAGTTACTTGTCTCCAGAATAGAAATTTTAATATGGATACAAATTTAACCATCTTAAGAAAGCATTATTTGTTACTAATGTAAAAAAAAGAAATAGTTTAATCATTTCCTTTAAAGAAACGTGCAAGCATTCTTAACTTCTATTGCAAAATTAGCATTCAAACTTAAAATTATTATATTTATTTGTCAACAAATAATAGCTCAATCAATATACCATAAATAACTCACATTTCTAAGCTAATATGTGTTATTAATATCAATGGTAATTAAATTCTTTTTTTTCAAATACCTATTATTAAATAAATGAATTTTAATTAAAATAACTGTTAATTAATATGTTTTTGATAAACCTTAAAATATTTGTTTAATAATGGTAGAGAAACAATAATAGGAAACTCGTAACTGAAATAAATAAATAGACATTATTTATTCAAGAAATAAAATTAAAACTATTGTATATATAATAAATCCCCCTGGTTTGTATGTGCCTTTAATATATTTGTATAAATTTACAAATATATAAAACTAGCACATATAAACCGGCTTGCATGGCTAAAAAAATAAATCTTTTTATTTTATTTAGATTCACGTCTTTTCAAAGCGTCATTGCTTTTTCGGCTCTGGCATATAATCGAATGGCTTTTTTATTTATTTTCTTACGCGACATTGCAAATTTAACAATAAAACCAGTGTGAATTTCAACGAAACGTTCTCAATACTTTTTCTTTCTCCCTCTAAATTCACCCCTATAGCTATAAAATTCGAAACCTAAGTCTGGTTATTGACATGGGGGGAAAGGGAAACCTGACTGAAACCTAAAATCTTCCTCAGTCATCCGCTGTCAACAACAACAAAAAAAAAAACCTTATCTCCCGTTTGGAGACAACACAAAAAGTCGCCAAATTTCATTGTACCATAAACTGAGATTTCTCCGCGACATTTTTATTGGTAAAATCGCAATGTAAATTTTTTTCTTTTTTAAATGAAATTTTAGGTGGTTGCAATTCATCCGTTAGTATGTATTTATTTATTTATTTTACATAAGACCTGTCAATGAATAGTACAACGGCATAAAAATAACGCCAACCATAAAAAGTTGCCAACTCCGAAAAGTCGCCAAATTAGAGTAAAACCTAATTGGGTAATTTTTTAACGAATATTGATCAATTTCGATTTTTTTTTATAAAGTGTGAACATGATGTTGTCTTGGTTAGGGGTTCCGTGGTTTAATCCGAAAAGTGCAACAAGCAAATAAAGTTCCATTTCAAATTTGCAAAATTTTGGTGGAAAAATGGTAGTTTGGGCCCCTTAACTTTTGAAATGATTCATGACTAACGTTAATCCTCACGAATTTTCTGGAGAATTTGGCTTTTGCTTGAAGTGTTTTGTAGTATGGTTTTGAGTCCCTTTTCATGTTTTGGGTTAGGATTTTAAACATTAGTATATCCAATGCTATAAGTACTTGTATAGTGCGTTGATCAATTTCTTCTTTTTTAAGTTTCATATTTATCGCTTGATTTATAACTTGAAAATTTGATGTATACGCAAATGAAGATAAAATAAAAACAAATTGATGCTTGGAGTTTATTTATATAGTATTGAATAAGTTTGGATTTTTTTATATTGGTAAGTTATTATTATTATTATTTTTGGTTTGTATTCAAATAAACGTCATGATATGTAATATTTCCTACGTCATTTAAATTATCATTTTCGTTGAACGTAATTTAAAATGTGACAAATTTTTAACAATCCCTTCAGATTAGCATTGAACTCTTGAAAAGCCATTCGTCCATGATTAATAATTTGATAGCTAACAAAATTGGGTATCTGCCACCATGGTAAAAAAAAAAATTAAAATCAGTAGTTATAAACCTTGTATCCAGGTTACCTCAGTTATTAAAAATGAATTTTTTCTTTATTTTGTAATACATTACAAAATGAAAAATGGTTTTCTAGTCTTTAAGAGTTTACTTTTTATGTTACAGCAAAGTAGAAAGTTGTAAATATAGATGGCGCACCTAATGATGGCGTCAGATTAAGTTTTGATTTTGATTATTAGTCGGATTCTAGTGAACTGAGACATGTGTGTACATAGCATCATCAAAATGTAAATAAATCTTTCTTTTATATCTAAGGGGAGGATCCATCTCTTGTTTGGATAATATATTCCTATTAATCATGACGCTATTTCGCGTAAATAAGGATCATATCCCATGTTTTAACCTTTAATTAAAACTTGAAATTCTCTTTCTTTTAAACAAATACATTCATATGTATTTTTAAAGTGCATGTGAATTTCTATATGTTATTCGCATGCGGTGATCGGTTTGTGCATTCCTGATTAAAAGTAACATGAAACAAATTTCAACTTCTTTAGGGCAAATAAATGAGCATGATTAGTTTTCTTTGTAGATAATTTTAATTTGTTTTAGAGCATTGTTTATTTTAAAAATTTTTACCTGGCCGTGTTATTCGTTTCATATATCTTTTCTAATGCTTATGTTTTGAAGGAAAACAAGATAATCCTATATTAATAAAGATAACCCCTAAATATATAGCTGGATTATTTACAATAAATAGATGGATCAGAATTTCTTCATTGATGATAAGTATGTGTAAATTTGATAGCTTCGTTTTGTTGGAGTAAGGGTATAACTTTTTTTCCTTGGATGACTTTCTGGTTCAAATTCCGCAAATAAATCCAAACCAAAAAAACTCTTGTCGGCACCAAAGATGTCTTCACTACTTGTTAATTCAGTTCAATTTCGAGAACTATAAAGTTATCATTAAGTGGTTAGCATTTTAAAGCATGACTTAATTTTTAATTCAGTTCAATTCCGCCAAACAAAACCAAATCAAGAGACAAGGTGGGCACGATAAATCTATAAGGCAATAAGTCCTTCAATGGGTTTAAAGAGAAATGTGGAAGACTTTCTCATCCTTCTCCATCCTCCATTATTAGTGCGATTCTCACTATACCATATCAATATCAATGCAGTGATGCTGTCGTGGTGTAATCTGGATAATACCAAATTTGCTACTTATTCATCTTTTCAACATCAAAATCAGGTTAAGTAGTTAGCATTTTTAAAGCATGAGTTAATTGTTAATTCAATTTAAATCCTCCAAACAAAACCGAATCAAAAGAATTCTTGTCTACACCAAGGGGGGGCACAATACATTTGTAGAGCAATAAGTTCTTCAATGGGTTTAAAGGGAAATGTGGAAGACTTGTCCAACTTTCTGACAGCCATTGTTAGTGCGATCCTGACTATACCATCCCAATATCAATGTAGTGATGTTGTCGTGGTGTAACCTGGACTGTACCGAATCTGATACTTATTCATCTTTTCAAAATCGAACGAAATCAAGTTAAACGGTTAGCATTTTAAAGCAAGAGTAAATTGTTCATTGCTTTATACTTTTTAGAAATAATAAAAAAATATTTTTATACCGATGTTTGTTTCTAATAGTTTTGATCTGTAAAAGATAAAATAAACAAGCAAAAGGAAAGACACAATTTTTTTAGCATTATTTTATTGATTATATTTTGTATATAAAACAAAAGTCTCATAATACGCACTTTTATAATACACAGACAATTCTATGATAAATAGTCTATAGATTTTTCTATGTTATGATGCTGCATATCGATAATACACTATATCGAATATATATATGTAGTTCACACAGCCTGTGGTTCAGGTATTAAATCCTGAAGAGATTTGCCGAAGGAACATAAAGTTTCAGAATGTAAAGACATAAAAGACGCGGCGGTGCAAAGTCTATAGATAGTCAGCTCAAAGCCACGGTTACACAAATGAAAGAAAATTCAATATCATTTTCCAAGAATGAAATCTGGTCAGTTCTTTTACCTGTAAAGACAAAAAATAAACATTTTAGTTATGAGGATCAGATTTTAAGTTGTATATTTTATTATATTTAAAATAAAATCTTTTCTATATATACATGTCATTATGTTTGTCAGTACGTGAAAATTAAAGTCACAGATATTTAATTTGTATTAAACGTAACTGCAACAAATTTTATTAAATCAGACTTTATTCTGAATAAATTTATAAAATTGATTTTTAAATTGCTTCAATTTTAAATATATGAAACACATAATTTTTTAACTATAAAAAAAATTAAAAATAACGATATTATTTTTTTTTACGAATTATTTTCCAACATAACTTGTGAACTATTATAGAGGAATTGCATAAAATGACAATATAGGTCCCTAAAGGTTCAAATCAATGGAGTTTTAATTTAAATACTTTTAGAAAAATACCTAAAATACATTATCGTACCTAACATATTTTTCATAATACTTCAAATCAATTACACAAATCTCAGTAAATCCACTTTATATCTCAAAAAGCAATTACATTAAGTATAAATGCTGTATTTGTTGCTTTCTGAATAAGATTCTTTTAATTTCTTATCTAGAGATATTATATTGCTATATAGAAAGACTATCCAAAGAGATTATATTACTATATAGAGAGACTATAGAATACAATCTCTCTGAATATTGTATTATTGCCATCAAGCGGAATAATTGATAACAAAGGGCAAATCGCTAATATCAACCGGACGACTTGTAGAACATCAATAACATCAGATTCAGACTAAACATCACTGACTGTTGTCAGACTGAACTAAATCGGACTCAGAATACAACACTGCTTTCTACAGAAGTTATAACGATTACAATTTAATAAGGCGAAAAGGCAAAATATCAATATAAGTAATTTAGAAAAAATTATTATCACTGATTTAGGCATGATTAATTCCATATCATTTAGGATTTATTAGTCAGCTTCACTAAAGCACCTAAAAAGCAGAGTATATGTGCTTCCACATAAGTAAACACAAACTAATTATCATGCATGATTCAGCAGAAACATTCAAAAGCGTCCAAAAGAATCTTCCAAAAAAGGCCCACGTGATCCTAAATTCTAACGGGGGTTGTAGGGAAGCAAGAGCCAAAACCAGAAAACGCAAAACAAATTAAATTTCGAAGCCACGTGGAAGAGTCAGGGAATCCAAAATAATGAAATTACACGCAACCGAGGCATGGATGGAACATTTTCTCAAGAAGCCATTAAACACGTGTTTGTCATCTTTTCAATTTGGATCTTTGAACCTTGCAGGGTTTAATCGAAGCTAGTGTTCTGACATACGAATAATTGGATTTCATTCCGCCCGACTACTCGACTCGGCATTTTATCGATATCATGAACGGCGTTCTAATATTTTATTAAATCGTTTTCCAGAACGTTTTCGTTCCAAAATAAATAAATAAATAAATAAAAAAGGTGCAGCAGTAAGGGTTAGCGGGATGGTTCGGACATTTTTTGTAATTTTTTTTACCATTCCGGGAGCGAGAGAGATCAGGTTGTTCACGTATATTTTTTCCTCCTGTTTCGCGTAGTATTTCGCTATGTTTTATTTGTTTAGTTTTGTCGTATTTCTATTTGATTCGGATAAAAGTCATCAACTAAATGCAGCGGTATTCTTTTGTTATTTATAAGTTTGTTTATTGTTCTGTTTATTGTTATTATTAATTTCATTTTATTTTACAGCAATCCTGTTTCATGTGGAAAAAATTGTTTTTTTAGTTTTTGCGACATAGAAACCCAATGAAAAAGGAACATTTCGAAACCCTTATTGAATTCTAAAGTTTGTTTTTATTTAATATCCTTTTTTTTTTTTTTCATCCACGCCTTTTTTGATTTATCAGAAAAAGAAGAAAAACTATTTATTTTTAGATCGTTTTGACGGTAATACGATTTTATATTTCAAAAAGCAATTACATTAAGTATAATTGCTGTATTTGTTGCTTTCTGAGTACATTCAGATTCTTTTGGGTTTTTTATTTTTATTTTTGTGAGATTATATTACTATATAGAGAGACTACCCGGTGAGATTATATTACTATATAGAAAGACTATCCAGTGAGATTATATTACTGAGACTATAAAGTGATATTATATTACTATATATAGAACTATCAGATAGATTATATTACTATATAGAGACTATCCAGATAGATTAAATTACTAGATAGAGAGAGATTATCCAGTGAGATTATATTACTGTCATCAAGCCGAATAGAATGCATCACTGCTTTCTACAGGAGTTGTAACAATTAAAATTTAATAAAGGCGAAAAGCAAAATAGCTAAGAAATAAACATAAGTACTTTTTATAGAAAATTATTATCACTGATTTGGGCATGATTAGTTCCATTTCATATTGAATTTATTGGTCTGCCTCACTAAAGCAGAATATATGTGCTTCCACATAAGTAAACACAAACTAATTATCATGCATGATTCAGCAGAAACATTCAAAAGCGTCAAGAAGAATGTTAAAAAAGGTCCACGTGATCCCAAATTCTCACTGGGGTATTACAAGAGCAGAACCAGAACCAGAAACGTAAAATAAATTAAATTTCGAATCCACGTGGAAGAGTCAGGGAATCCAAAATAATGAAATTACGCGCAACCGAGACATGGATGGAACATTTTCTCAAGAAGCCATTAAACACGTGTTTGTCATCTTTTCAATTTGGATCTTTGAACCTTGCAGCGTTTAATCGAAGCGGAGTGTTCTGACGTTCGAATAATTGGATTTCCATTCCGCCCGACTACTCGACTCGGCATTTTATCGATATCATGAACGGTGTTCTAATATTTTATTAAATCGTTTTCCAGAACGTTTTTCGTTCCAAAATAAATAAATAAATAAAAAGGTGCAGTAGTAAGGGGAGTTAGCGGGATGGTCCTGACATTTTTAATTTTTTTTACCATTCCGGGAGCGAGAGAGATCAGGTTGTTCACGTATATTTTTTTTCTCCCATTTCATATGTAGTGTTTCGCTATGTTTTTGTTTATTTATTTATTTCTGATTTGTCGTATTTCTATTTGATTCGGATAAAAGTCATCAACTAGAAATGCAGCGGTATTCTTTGTTATAAGTTTGTTTATTGTTGTTATTTTCATTTTATTTTGCAGCAATCCTGCTTCATGTGGAAAAAAAATTGTTTTTTTTTTTTCACGACATACAAACCCAATAAAAGGAACATTTCGAAACCCTTATTGAATTCTAAAGTTTGTTTTTATTTAATATCCTTTTTCTTTTCATCATCCACGTCTTTTTTTATTTATCAGAAAAAGAAGGACAACTATTTATTTTTAGATCGTTTCGACGATAATATTTTATATTTCAAAAAGCAATTATATTAAGTATAATTGCTGTATTTGTTGCTTTCTGAGTTCATTCAGATTCTTTTGAATTTTCTTATTTAGAGATTATATTATTATATAGAGAGACTATCCAGATAGACATTACTTTATAGAGAGACTATCCAGTGAGATTATATTACTATATTAAGAGACTATTAAGTGAGATTATATTACTATATATAGAGAGACTATCCAGAGAGATTATATTACTATATAGAGACTATCAGTGAGATTATATTAATATATAGAGAACTATCCAGTGAGATTATATTACTGCCATCAAGTGGAGTAGAATGCATCACTGCTTTCCACAGAAGTTGTAACAATTAAAATTTAATAAGGCTAAAAAGCAATATACCAAAAAAAGAAGAGAAAATTATTACGCTTGATTTGACCATGATGAATTCCATTTCATTTAGAATTTATTAGTATGCCTCACTAAAGCATCTAAAGCAGAGCATATGTGCTTCCACATAAGTAAACACAAACTAATTATCATGCATGATTCAGCAGAAACATTCAAAAGCGTCCAGAAGAATGTTCCAAAAGGTCCACGTGATCCCAAATTCTCACGGGGGTTTTACAAGAGCAGAACCAGAACCAGAAACGTAAAACAAATTAAATTTCGAATCCACGTGGAAGAGTCAGGGAATCCAAAATAATGAAATTACGCGCAACCGAGACATGGATGGAACATTTTCTCAAGAAGCCATTAAACACGTGTTTGTCATCTTTTCAATTTGGATCTTTGAACCTTGCAGGGTTTAATCGAAGCTAGTGTTCTGACATACGAATAATTGGATTTCATTCCGCCCGACTACTCGACTCGGCATTTTATCGACATCATGAACGGCGTTCTAATATTTTATTAAATCGTTCTCCAGAACGTTTTTCGTTCCAAAATAAATAAATAAAAAGGTGCAGTAGTAAGGGATAGCGGGATGGGCCTGACATTTTTTTAATTTTTTTTACCATTTCGGGAGCGAGAGATCAGGTTGTTCACGTATATTTTTTCCTCCTGTTTCGCGTTGTGTTTCGTTATGTTTTGTTTATTTATTTGTTTAGTTTTTTTGTCGTATTTCTATTTGATTCGGATAAAAGTCATCAACTAGAAAAGCAGCGGTATTCTTTGTTATTTATAAGTTTGCTTATTGTTCGGTTCATTGTTATTATTTTCATTTTATTTTACAGCAATCCTGTTTCATGTGGAAATTTTTTTTTTTATTTTTAGTTTTTCACGACATAGAAACCCCAATGAAAAGAAACATTTCGAAACCCTTATTGAATTCTAAAGTTTGTTTTATTTAATATATTTTTTTTTATCATCCACGCCTTTTTTGATTTATCAGAAAAAGAAGGACAACTATTATTTTTAGATCGTTTTCGACGGTAATAAGATTTTTTCTTTTTTTGTGTGATTAAGTGATGGTTATTCTGAAATTGTTGTGTTCAATGGATTTTATAATTTGTTATACTTTTCGTCGTGTTGAGATTAAAATATTTATATCATAGTGCTGAATTAGCAAAAAAAAAAAAAAAAATAAAAAGAAATATTTATATAAGTTTAGAAAATACAAGAATAATAATGTTTTGTAGTCTCTACTTAACTAAAGGCTTTACATTAAAAAATATTCTCGATTTATCTTAACTAAAATATTTATGCCTTATAAAATTATCTAACTAATTGGTAAAAGTAAAATATTTTTTGTTTCATAAAACATTTCAAACGTTTAAAAAACTCTAAGTTATTTTTATTTTAATAATAAGATAATTTTTGCATATAAATCTTATAATTAAACTTTTTAATCTGATTAATACAGAGATTAAAAAGTTTTCCTAATTAAAAAAATTATTTGAGTTAATAGATTCCACATTGATTTGGTGATTGGTAGTACCTTGCTTTGAACTTTTAAATATTCTTAGGAATATATGAGAATCCCCAATGGAGTGATACACAGTCAAATTGACTATGTGTTAATGGAAGCTGTGTATTTCCCAAACGTAATTAATGTTATATCTTTTAGGAAATCAATGCAGTCTTCGACCATTAACTAGTTCAAGCGAGAATTAGGGGAAATTAGCAATATGAAAAACTACTGAAATTTGTTTGAGATAAACTTACAAATTGTCAAAATTTATAGGATAAAAAAAAGAACATCTTAGAAAAAAAGAAAAACTTTCTCTTTTAAGTTCAGAATGGCTGTATCTAGTATTGCACAATCAGCCTTGAGCCAGAAATCCAGAGAGAGAAGTGGTTGGATGAAAAATGCATATCCACTTGCACAATATATATATATGCACCGCTGTGTAATAAATGCAACTGAATAAAATATAAAAAAAAAGAGCTTTTGCAGTCAGTAGATCAAAAATGTTGAGTAACTAAAGAAGAGCAATGTGTACTTAACATCTTATAGTAAGGTCCGCTATTGTCGTAGAAAAAAAGTTGCACAGTAGAAAAAAAAAAAAAATCTTTTGAAAGCAGGATCTCCAGAAGTACTTTTGAATGAATTCAAGAAAATAGCAACATGATCAGACTTTCTGCAGTTCAGAGAATCAGATGTTGCTCATGTTATTAAAATGAGCCACCTCAATTGTTTGAGAATGTTATTTTGTAATGACCACACATTGAGACAAATTTCTTGGCTAAACCAGTTACCACCAAAAGATGGGGGTCCCCTTCTTTGGTGGTACGTGGTTCATTGGATATACATGCTATCGCAAAAAATTGCTTGATTTTTAAAACAAAATTGGAAGAGTTCTGATCGTGATAGAAAAGCCTGACAACGTCTAATTCAAAATATCTTGGCCCACCCAAGGTTGACACATCATGAACGATGATGTCCACATATGAAATTTCCCATTTCTATATGTCATTTCAAGTAAAAATATTAAATGATCAGAACTGATTACAAAAACTACAAAGAATAAAAACAAAAAATAAATAAATTATTAACAGCATCTAAAGTAAAAAATGTCACTGTAGGAAATTAAAACTAACTCACAACAAAAATAAAATTACGTATATAATTGAAAAAGACGTAATTGCCAGAAATGTAACATATTTTTATTAAAAATTGGATCAGAATATAAATTGTATAGTAAGATTTCCCTTTTATAGTTGAGAATTACAAATCTCAATCAAAATATAGTTAACGTTTAAACTACAACATATTACATTATTCATTACTGTTAGACTAAACAAATAATAAACTGAGAGTGATTTAACATTAGAATTCCTTATCCAAACAAACCAACATTATTAGTAGCAAACAATCCCGGACAATGCTACAATTTTCTTCCTTACATCGGAAACAATGTCAAACAAAATCCTTCCACTTTGCGAAAACTCAATGGACAAAATATTTCTCTAAAAAATAATAATAACAACAGTGAAATACAGGATATTTCAAACTACTGAATAGCGAGATTCGACCAAAAATAATCAGCTTTCTAATCAAGGGAAAACGTCTGGAGGAAAATACTCATATAAAGCACGAACTACGAAGAGGCAGCAGTGACTGTATTTCCACTCTCTGATTATGAATGTCTTCAACCCGACATTCACACAAAGAGGCACCGAATTGATAAGTATGATAAATCGGATTAAATCAAAAGCATGGAGGCAAGACCTCCGCGTATTCTGACAATAGTGCTCCAAAACGAAGGTCCAGAGTGTTATTGTCGATTGATGATAATGAGTGCACCTGCACTTCACAATCCACTCAGGGAACGACATTCCTTTTGTAACTTTAACTCCCCTTTTGCCTTCCCCATCCACCCCCTAAAACATTCCCCCTTTTGCTCCGGAGGACCTCACAAGCTCCTTTTCACAGATTGGCGAAAGGAATGTAAATATCATTGGAAGAGATTATATCAGATGGAAGTACAAAGAGAAGGGTAGGATATTAAAAGTATATAAAAAGTAATATATTTTGTTGGGAGATTCAAAAGACGAGTTCTTCTTTTAAGGAGTGAAGGAGTACCGGTGAGGGTTTCTTTAAAGGAAGGGAAGGTTTAAAAATAAAAATACTAGTATATCCTGTTTGCGGACACATAAAGGGCATATTTCTTAGAAAATAGTCTTAAAAAAAATAATAAGGTGTGTCTTATATGTACGCTGCTACAGAGTTCTGTATAAATAAGTTAAAAGAACGTATTTTTGAGTTTTATTCATCCTTTATCAATGTAAGAAGCGGGAAAATTTTGATTTTTGTATAGATAGGAATTTGATTTTATCTAAAAATTATTATTATATTTGATTTTATTTAAATATAGCATGTGAAAACACATAAAGAACATATTTTTTTAGAAAATAATCTTAAAAAAAATAAGGTGTGTCTCACCTATACGCTAGTATTGAGTTCTGTATAAATAAATAATAATAATATATTTTTTGAATTTTATTCATCTTTTATGAATGTAAAGAAATAGGAAATTTTTGAATTGGTATAAATAGGAACTGGTTTTTGTTCAGACTTCAAATAGTGAATAGGCCAAATGCTCAGGTTTTAGGATAGTTTCAAGTGTCTTTTTATTTAGCTATAGAAAAGCAGCAATTTATTTTGTAGCTTAAGATTAAATGTGAAATTCTATTTTTTTATTGCAGGTTTGGTATTTATTGACCTCTCCTTGTATAATGCAAAATTTTATTCACCGACTAATTTCATAATAATATTCAAGAATTAAGATAGTTTACTAATACTAATACATGCATAAAAAATAGAGAGAGATGAAGAAATCATAAATGCTGCAAAAAGCTAGTAATTAAATAAATTACATATGATCGTTCTTATTCGAAATCTCCCTATCACTTTTAAAAATCTTAACTTTTTACATGGTTTAATTAATTCCCAAATGCAAAAAATTATAGTGAATAACTTTCTACATAATATCTTAAACGTGATTCAGCATTTAAATTTGTAACGTTTTAGCTTTTGTTACGTTAATTTCTGACAATGGATGGAGATTTAAAATAATATAAAATAACATTAATAAAATGTAGCAATTAGAAAAAAATTTTTAAATGAATGACATTGAAATCTAATCTCTTCGGCATCAGCAATATTAACTTATGATATATAACAATATCTTCAGCAATATTAACTTATTAAATAAATAGTATTCACTATTAAAAAAATTTAAAATATAATACTCCTTATTAAACCCAATTTTTAAAATGTAAATATAAGAGAACTATTTATGTAACGAAAATAATATAATACAAGCTTGTAAGCTTGTAATTACACAAACTATTTACATTAAATAAAACGCGTTTTAATAAAACCAAATTTTCAAATGCAAAAATTATTGTGGATGATTTTCTACATAAAATCTTTAACGTGACTCAGCCTTTAAATTTGTAATGTTTTAACATTCGTTATATTAATATCTGACAATGGATGGACATTTAAAATAACACAAAAAAACATTAATAAAATTTAGTAAATGTTTAAATGTTTTAAATGAATGACACTGAAATCTAAAATAATTTGAAATTCAGCATCAACAATATTAACTAGCAAGAAATCAATGGTATTTAATATTAAAATTTAATTGTAAGTATTAAAAAATTAATTAAGCAATTTAAATTCTGTTTATAATTATTCATTAATAAACCAATTTTAAATGTAAATATAAGAGTTAAAAAAATTAATTGTAAAATGTAAATATAATATGATACAACCAAAACATTCCTAATTAACAAATTTAAACAAATTCCTAATTAAATTTACATGATTCATTTTTAAAATACCCACACGCTTTAATTCACAAGCTATTTACATAGATACAATACGCTTTAATAAAACGATATTATATTTTCATATGAAATGAATTGATGTATAGCACATTGTAATTGAAAAATAAATAAATAATTTACTACCCTCAAAATCCTTTTTCACAAATTAATATATTTAAATAGAAATAGGATTTTATTATTAAATAAATGCAAAATTACCTTAAATTGAAAAATACATTATTAATAGGAAATGTATAATTGACTCAATGCAATTAATTTATAAAATTGTAAGTATTTTAATAAATGAGTACTGTTATCAAATATACGAACATAAGATGCTAGGAGATTACCTTATTAACTTATTGAATAAATGAAATATTAATTAGTCTTTATAAGCACTAAATAGCTGCAGGAAAGATTAATTATCTGCTAAAAGCATTAATAAGTTAATAGGATTAAATAATAATTGGTCATCAATTAAACACGGGAATAAATTTGAGAAAAAGTTGAGTGTATTCAGAAAGATTAAGTGAACCGTCAGGTACACCAATATTGAAATAAAATGAACAGAAATAATAAATTCAATGCTATTCGGAAAGATATTCGACTTAGAAATGGCTAAATGAATAGAAGACATAAAATATTCTATTTAATGCGATTAAAAGGCAAGATATCTGAAGAAAATAATTAGCACTTACATAAAAAAAATTCAATTTCATATCTTGCGTTATATTTAGTTCATTCAAGTACAAAAAAACTAACAAATAATGAATAAATCATTGGTAAAATATTGTTCAAGTTTGGACGGATAAAATTTTCCATTAGAAATATGCATGGCTGGAAAAATTTTCCTTAACACGTAAGTAACTTCTTTCTTGTTAACCGTTAGAGAAAGGAATAAATAATCGTTAATATTCATTAACGAAAAGGTCGTCGTGAATATTCATTAGCGTGAAATGAAAATAGAGTAAATTATAGGACTTAGAAATAGCGAAATGACAATCGAAAATTTCCCTTCATTTTTTTTTTTTTATATAATGTGTTAAAGTTTTAGTAACGGCAATCTATGGAAAAAATATACTGTTTTAAATGTGAAAATTAAATATTAACTAAAAATTAATGTTAAGTATTAAATGAAATATTTTAACATTTCAATTCATAATTTCGTTTAATTTTCTCAAAATTTTTTGCTGTTTTAAATATCGTGAAAATTAAATATTAACGAAAAAATTCATCTTGTAAAATATCTTAAAATTTCAATTCACTAATATTAATTAAATTCAATCATTCATAATTTCACTTAATTTTGTCAAAAATTTTAATGTTTTATCGTTAAATTTAAATATTAATGAAAAAAAAATTCATCTTGTTAAGTATTAAATAAAAAAATTTAAAATTTCAATTAACTAATTTTCAATTCAATTAATTTATTTCATAATTTCATTTAATTTACTCAAAATTTTTTAATTAAATATTGTGAAAATTAAATATTAACGAAAAATTCATCTTGTTAAATATTAAATAAAATATCTTAAATTTCAATTCACTAATTTTCAATTCATTTCATTCAGTTTTTCTCAAATATTTTTAATGTTTTATCGTGAAAATTAAATATTAACAAAAAAATTCATCTTGTTCAGTATTAAATAAAATATCTTCACATATATCAATTCACTAATTTTCAATTCAATTCATACATTTTATAATTTCATTTAATTTTCTCAAAATTTTTTAGTGTTTTATCGTGAAATTAAAAATTAACGAAAAAATTCATCTTGTTAAATATTAAATAAAATATCTTAAAATTTTAATTCATTAATTTTCAATTCAATTCATTCATTTTATAATTTCATTTAATTTTTTTTGTCGTGAAAATTAAATATTAACGAAAAAAAAATCATCATGTTAAGTATTAAATAAAATATCTTAAATTTCATACTTAAAAGAGGTAATAAAATTACAATTTTTGAGTGACACATTTAACTTTTGAAATATATTTTCACTTATTTATTTTTTTCATTTATTATTATTATTATTAACTTGACTCTTTTTACTCTTTTTTATTGACCACAAATACTTATAATAGTTAAACAAAAATATTGATAAAAAAATAATAAAGAATTTCAATTTGTTATTGAGATGATTTTCAATTGAAAGATTTTCTGATTACAAGTTATCAAATCATAAAAAAAAGAAACATAATTTGAAATTGACTGACAACTTATCAGAACTTCTTAGAGGTATAAGAAATTTCAATTTCCTTTCATTGCAAGATTAAATCACTTTCGAACAAAAGCTCACAGATTTAATTTTTTTGAAAGCATCATCTTTGTATCAAAGAAGGTACGGCGTAATTAATAATGTTTCCAAACTTTACCTCCTGACAATGCCTGTGCTTTGAAATAACAGATAATTTTCTTCAATCAAAACTCAAGCCACTTGAATACAGGCGATTGAAAAACGTAACAAAACAAGAATAGCGAAAATAATTATAATTAAGCTTACATAAATAGAAGCCATTCTTTTGGCAAAGACGACTCGCGTGTTATCTTGAAGAAAATTAAAGAATAATGTATGTTTTAGAAACAATTATTAATATATTATATCAGGATCCTTAATTTTCAAAGAAGGGACTCTTCCGATAAAATAATAAAGAGCTTAATTAAGAGATGAATAGATCCAGCCAGGATATAATGGCAATTTTCCAACACCATAAACTTAAATAAAGATCACTGCTTATAAAACGAGACAATAATTGCACTATTTAAGAGATTTTACAAGACCCAAGAGATTTACTGGTGATAACACTTATAATTGGTCTCGCCCTTTAGTAATTAGTCTCATAGGGACTCTTCGCATTAAATTTTATATTTGTTTTATAAATATCAAATAATTTTCTAGTACAATGAATAATTTTTTTTTTTTCTCGTCTTTACATTTTTGCAAGGTATAATAAAGATTTATTTTTACAAAAATTTGATAGCGATTTCTCAATAGGAAGGAAAAAAAAATATTTAATTCATGTTCAAATTTTAAATCAAAAATATTTTTCTTTTTGTAACTTATAAAATGTTTTATATTAATGAACAATAGGAAAATTCTAATGATGAAATTTTGTTTGCATTTCTCTAATAAAATCATGACTCCATCATAACTTATTCACCAAAAGGACAGTGACAAGACAATTTTAATAAAACTGAATCTATTATACATTTTATAAGTAAATATTTAAACTTCTGAATAAATAAGTAAACCTATGAATAATAGAAAAAATACAAATAATTGGTTGCATTTCTACATAAAATCATGACTAATTCACCAATATACGATGACTAAACAATTTTTAAAAAATGCAACAATGTATAAATAAATATTTTATACAAAGAATAATAGAAAATTCTAATTGATGAAATTTTGGTTGCATTTTTTCAATAAAATCATGACAATCCAATTATAACTGATTCGCCAAATAACGATGAAAAAACAATTTTAATAAAACTGAATCTATTATACACAATTTATAAATAAATATTTAAACTTAAGAAAAATAGAAAAAAATTATCAAATTGCAGTTGTATTTCTGTATAAAAATAATGATTAATTCGCCAATTCGTATATAAATAATTAAAAAATTATAATTTATAAATAAACATTTTATATCAATGAATAATAGAAAAATTCTAATTGATAAAACTATTTTTTCCAATAAAATCATGTTAATTCATCATAACTAATTCACCAAAGCGCGATGACAAGGCAATTTTAGTAAAACTGAATCTATTATACACAATTTATAAATAAATTTTAAATTTATAAATAATAGAAAAAATTGATCAAATTTGGTTGCATTTCTATATAAATATCATGACTAATTCACCACGATAACTAAAATATTTTTAAAAATACAATTTATAAATAAATACTTTATACCTATAAATAATAGAAAAAATTATAAATAATAGAAAAATATAAATGGCCAAACTCTGTTTGCATTTTACACTAAAATCTTGGTTTATCCTGAAAACATCATGACTAAACAATTTTAATAAAATAGAATGCATTATACATAATGGAAAATAAAATTTAAAGAGTTTTTAATACCGTGAAAAATAAAATTCAATGCAGTTTTTGAAAAAAAATATTCCCCACTGAATGAGATTTTAAATTTTACTTCTCCTTTCTAAAAAAAAAATTCAAACAATCAACAACTCGGGAAAAACTATTTTAAGAATGTGTTTGCCAAAAATCCATTATGGCACATTAAATGAAGAAATATGGCTTATATTGTTATTTTAAAAAATGCCTTGAATTTTTTTAAACAAAATTACTGGATTGAAAAACTGAAATCAAAGCGTTACTTGGAAAATTTTGTGAACCAAAAATATTGCTTCTAAAAATGCTTAATGCTTTCAATTCTTTATATTAATTTTAAATTAGTTGTTAGAAAATTTTAACGAAGAGTTTAGAGAATTAACTTTAAATAATATTTGCATTTTATAAAACATGAAAGTATAATATTTGCATTTTATAACACATGAACGTATAATATTTGCATTTTATAATGCATGAACATATAATATTTGCATTTTATAATGCATGAACATATAATATTTGCACTGCACAATAAAATTATTTTCTATAGTTATTGATCAATATTTTTGAAACGTCGTTACTTTTCATTATCTAAAAAATTTCATTTCAAGATATTTATGATTGGAAATATAAAATAAATAGAAATTCGACAAACGATGCAGAACCAAAAATTAGTACTAGGTATGGTAATGGTAGGCGGATACTGCTAAAGTTTTCAGTCTGCCCGAATACAATGTCCTCCTTCAGTGACGATCAGTGAGCTGTTGGGGCATGCATTCTTGTAGCTGATATTAAATTCCGCACATGCATGTGTAACCTGCATGACCGATATTCAACAAAATAAATATCGAAACTTTAAAATCTATAGGCTATGGGTAGGAGTTTTCAAGATTTCATCTTCTACGTAAATGGTATAAGAATAGTGCTAAAAGTCTACCCAAAGACAATGTCCTCCACTAATTGCCGATCAGTAAGCTGTTGGGGACATACATTCCTGTAGGTGGTATTTAATTCCGAACACGCATATGTGGAACATTAAGCCCATTAAATTCAGCAAAAAAAAAAAACGAAACATTAAGATCTATAGGCTATGGGTAGGAGTTTTCAGATTCCATACCATACATAAATAGTGAGAGAATACTGCTGGAACATGCAGCCCACCAATATTCAACAAAAAAATATCGAAACATTAAGATCTACGTTAGTTACCGTAGGACTGCTTTTCTGCCATGCAGATATAAAATAAAATCATGTATATAATATGCAGTATATAAATATTTAACTATTTTTACTTTTTTCTAATAGAAGATTAAAATAAACTACATTATCTTCATATATTATACAATACAAAAGCAGGAAAAAAAAAATTAAATACGAACTTATTTTTCAGAAAATATATATATAATTAATATGCATTGTGGCTTTGATATAAGATATTTGAATAGGCAGCTCTGAAGAATTTACTCTACCAAATTAAATCTTTACTCCGGAAATTTTTTAAAAGCAGAATAAATTACAAAATGTTTTCGTTTGCATAAGAACCCTCCTTTCAAGAAATAAATTAGAAGAGAACCCCTTTTCATTAGCTTCCACAACACGTGAACCCAACAAATACAATTCATAATAAAAAGGAAAATAAAACAAATTTCGTGTTTGGTTTGGATAATGCGCTCGGAATAAGTTAAGTGTAAAATTTCCACCTACTTGTAACCATAACAATGGGAATAAATAAATATTCCATTATGAGATGCAAACATGAGGAAAACGTGCAAGACTTTCCCCAAATGAAAATTTCTCGCCGACTTTTTTTCTTCTTTCTTTTCCCACTTCATTTCGTTATTGTTGAAGGATTTGAAAAGCGATATATGTCACACTGTCGGACGTATCTCACTAATACTATCTAAGAGTTATTTTCGGGAGGGATATAACAAATTAAATTCCGCACAGTTAAGAAATACAATGCCACACGATATTTGCTGACAACATAGGCCGCTGATTATTATACATAAAACATTCCGTTTAAGCATTTTTGATGTTTCACTCCTGGGGAAAAAATGTTAAAATGATTACGATAGTTAGAAAAATCACACGCAAAATCGAGTTTAATGTTTTGATTCTAAAGAAAACGTCACATCAGCACAAATCTGATCCTTTTCGGGGTAATTTAAAAATCAATATGGTACACGCGGGAATTTTCTTCAGTAAAACAACCATTATTACTATGCATTATGCATTATGATATAAAAGAAAAAAAAAATCTAGTTCTCAATTCTCAGAAATAACATTGCAAGGGATTTACCATGTAATAACTCATGCGATCACTAAAAAATCTTACCTATTTTAACAAACTTATTTACAGGAAATTGCTGCTTTGATCGATATTTAAACATGATTTTTTTAAAGCATTTATTATTTTATTTATATTTTTTTTTAGTTTTTATCAGTAAATAAAAAAGAAGAAAACATATAAAAAAATGTTGGAATATCATAAAGAAAATTTTAAAAAAATGTTGGAATATCATAAATAAAAGTAAACAAAATGTTGGAATATCGTAAAAAAATGAACAAAATATTGGAATATCATAAAGAAAGGTAAATAATTACTATTATTAAAACAGAATACTATATTTAATTTAAACCTAATTATTATGTTGAAATTTTTGTTCTAATGAAATATTTATAGCGAAAATTTAAACAGTAAGCATTATTTTCTTTTTGTTTCAAATCTTTTATCAAATTGCGTAAATAACATTAATTCTCCAAAGGCAGTTTTTATTTATTGTTTAAAAAATGTAAAATGTATGAATATTGCATTTCGTATTGTTAACTAATTTATATACGTTTTATTTAAAATATATAAAATAATATTTTTAAGGACACTAAGCATTTGTTTACAAGGAAATTTCTAATTATAGAATGATTTAAAATCAATTTTAAATATAGTGTTTTATCTAAACTATAAAACAAATAAAATTATTTCAATGTTTTTTTTTTTGTCTGTTTCTAAATTGGGATAAAATACTTAACTTACTTGTATATTTACGTATAAAATAATAGTAGTTATTTGAAGCACGAAAGCTATGTAAAAATTAAATAAAAATAAGAATAAATTAAAATCAATTGCAAACATAGTGTTTTATCTAAACTATAAAGCAAAATAAATTTATTTCAATGCTTTTTTTCTTTTCTGAATTGGTATAAAATACTTAACTTACTGCTTTATCTATGTATAAAATAATAGTAGTTTATTTAAAGTAAGAAAACTATATAAAAATAAGCATACATTATTCCTTCAACGTTTACAATACTTACTAGTGCGTCATTAGTTTAATACCTGCCAGGGTTATTTTTAGTTTTGCAATCATATGCGAGCTTTTTCAAGCTTATTATTGCAATCATTTTACATTTATGGTGAAAATATTTATATACTGTATTTCTTTGCCTACAGCAATTATTTTAAAATCCCTTTGAGCGACAATAACGCAGACTTTTATTGCATAAACAATGTTTATGATTTAACAAATGATTGCTATTTTAAAGTAAATTATTCCTTTTATTCAAGGGATTTTCAGGTAATTAGGGATTTCTAGGGATTTCATCAGACAAAATAAAAACCGCAAAAAAAAAAAAAAAAAAATCTCATTTCTATGATGATTTATATAAATATTTTCATTAATCTATGTTATATAATTAAAACCTATCATTAAAATATTGAGAAATAAAATAATTTTTATGTTTACATTTGCATACGATAATAACTTGATATAAACTAACTACAATTATTTATTTATCTCTCCAAATTAAAATAAATTCTGTTAATATAATTTATCGATATTTTGTAATTACATTTAATTATTTGCTGATTAGAAACTAATGGTTACTGACATAAAAAATCTATCAATAAATTTTTGACAAATATCCTCCCCCCTTCCTCCTATTTATGTTGGATTAAGGAAGATATTAAATCACAAAGAGATACGACGAAAAATTAATGGATATAAAATAATTACCTATTGCAAGATATCCAAGTGATAAAATGATTTTTTTATAGCTTATGTTAGATATTCGATTGAACAACAGCTATGCTTGAATAGATATATAATGAGATTTAACAAATGATTGCTATTTACGTAACTATATCTTTTATTCAAGGATTTTCATGTAATTAGGGGATTTTATTTAATATAAAGAAAAATGCAAACTTCTCACATTCTAAGATGATTTATAGAATTATTTTCATTAATGTATGTTTACATAATTAAAACACACTATCAAAATATTGAAAAAATAAAACAATTTTCATGTTTTTATATTTGCATACGATAATAACTTGGTATAAACTGACTAAAAATATATATTTTTCTCTCTCTGAACTAAAATAAATTCTGGTAATATAAGTTTATAGAAAATTCGTAATTACATTTTGCTATTTGCTGATTAGAAACTGCGGTTACTGGCATAAAAATAACTGGCAATTAATGGATATAAAGTAATTATCTATTGCGAGATATTCAAGTGATAAAATGTTTTTTTTTTTTATAACTTAACGATAGAACAACAGCTATGCTAGAATAGATACATAATGATTAATTTGTATCTTTTTTATCTGAAAAAAAAAATCATAAAATAATTCACAAAAAAAAATATATTCCATTAAAAAATAATCTCTCGTACATTTTATTATTTATGATCATGCAAATTATAAAAGTAACTGATTAATTTTATGTCAAGCTTTTTTTTTTTTCTCAAAACGAGTGAACACATTTTAAAAACTGAATAAAATTTAATTTAAAAATAATACTAAAATATCTTTACATACCATTTAAAAAATTCCAAAACCTATGTCATTGCACGTTTTAATTCACAGAGAGCATGTGGTGAATTAATGGATATTTAAGGAAAATATTTTACTTCTTATTAAAAAAATCATATAATGTAGATACTTAAGCAATATTATTCATACAAAGGGAAAAATACACCAAATGTATTTATTCCTATGTTATGTGTCTATGATGTATGGAAGAGAATAACTTGTCACCAAGCTTAATTAAATCTTATCGTTGATTAGATTCTATTCATTTATTAAGAATAGCAAACTCAAGAACCTAGAAAAATTAAAGATTTATATAACTAATGCAAGAAGTGGAAAATATTACTTACAAATGAAATAATAAATGGAATTTTAAACATTTAAGTATATATAACTCTTTATATTTTCCATAAAAGTAGCGAGTTCTTATACAATTCTGACATCTTAAGATTTTTCGTTTTCATTTATATTGCAATGTCTTTAAAATATGTCAAAATTATATTTAAAAAGAAATGTTATTAAATAAATTATTATCAGTGCTGTTATTTAACTTTTATTCTCTCTTATCATTGTTTATATAACTTTTATTCTCTCGTAGTAGATATTGCTTCAACATATTTTTTTATTATTATTTAAATGGGAATAATTAAAATTGAAAACGATTTTCGTGTCAGTTATCAGAAAGTTATATTACTTTTATATATAAAGTTATACTACTTTATATTTTTAACGTTATTATTTTATTCACACTGTGAAAATCACCTAACATTGTTTATAATAAAAAAAGAAAATATAAAAATGTAATTTTAATTAATATTAATGCAGATTGTTATGAACCATATAAAAAAAAGATCCATGATTCAAAAGTTTATAAATCATATATTGAAAAACGATTCGATGATCGCAAATCAATAAAAAACGAAAATTCAATAAAAGATAATCAATAAACAAGAAAGGATTCATCATAAGTTAATGAAAGGATTTCTTGAAACAAAAAAATATATTTTATTGTAATTTTATAATAAAATTGAAAAAGTAAGTCAGTTAGAGTAGAATCAATTAAAACATGAATGATCAATTATAGTTAAATTAATTAAAAATACAAATAATAAATTTAAAAACTTTGACCGTCGAAATATAACAAATTTATAAAATAAAAAAAAAATAATCTTTAGTACTAAAACAATTATTTAAAAATTCCGAGGAATAAGCCGAAGAGATGAGGCCGAAATCATGTACATTTATAAAAAAAAATCCATCCATTTTCTTTTATTTAGGTATTTTTAAATAATTATTTAAAAATCAAAAATAAGTATGCATAATACAATGTGCCGATAAAGTTAAAGTTAAATTCCAATTTACGCAAGATTGAGATATAATATTTTTCATTCTAAGATTTCTAGGATCCATTCATTCTAGAATTTCAAAATTTACACATTTACTATATAAATCAAATTTAGAAATAAAATTTTCTTAGATAATATTTTTCTTGCAAATATGCCATGTAAAACTGATTTGAAATTAATAAATAGATAAAAAGGAATTTCTAAATCCTAAATAAAAAAACAAATTAATCAAACCAAATAAATCAGAAACAAAAAAAATTTTTAAATTTTGATTGATAATTAATTTCTTTTGTAATTAAATTATATTAATAAAAATATATATCAAACGCATTTTTTATTTTAATTTTTATTTATTTGAATTAATTAATTAGAATTGCTATTTATTAAAACTGCTGTTGACTTATTAATAAATCAATAAAAATGCCATACTCTACTTGGGCAGAAATAAAGAACACTCGCGTTTATTAAAACCCCTAAGCCAAAGATAACGTTCATTAATCTTCTGACATTCTCATGACTGAAATCACAGTATACTTATCCTTCTCCGTATGTGGAGATGGGAATATTTTCGGCCGAGTGGTTTCGCTGCCACAGAAGTCAATAACTAATGAATATTTTTCTGTTACTTGGTGATAAAAGTCCGCTAATGATACAAAGAATGTCGCCCCAAAATATCTTCCTCCGAAAGCACAAAATATTAATGAGCCGAAAATTCCGGATTACCTGAAGCACATTGAAAATGGGTTGCAAATTGCGATATTTTCAATGTGTTTAATAACCTGTGAAGCCTTTTAATTGCTGGAGGTACATGTCGCCATTTTTTTTTTTTTTTTTTTTTTGTTCACTGTGTTCTTAGTAAATTGCAGTGCAAGACATAAATATTTACTTCAAAAATGAAGTAAAATCCAGAATTTTTTTTTAATTAATATGGGAAGATTTCTACTATTAATGTTCAATCAACTTCCCTTTGGAGCTCGGTGCCACAGGTTTAGAGTTCGAGTCACAGCAGTGCTGTGGATGTTTGTAGAGATTCGGAATTCACTTTTAACAGCAGGTCCCGGTCTAATCTGATTTGTAAAGCATTAGGCGTAGAATTGACAACCTTATCCCATAAAAAGAAACATCTCATGTTTTAAAATTTGCCAGTAGGCAGACGGCCTTGGCTCACCAAGAGGGTGTTGCGCCAATGAAGAAGAAGAACCTGGCTTTTGACCAAGTGGTAATGTATCAGAGTACAGAAGGACTGAGTTTCTAATACACTGGTGACGTCCATTACTGCTTTGATTGTCTTCAAAAAGAGGAGATGATGGCGATTTTGGCAGCGTGTTTAAAATGTTTGGCATCAAAAGCCAGGCTATCTGGAGGGAGCTTTTGGGATTTCTACCATATGACATACAAATACACTCAATTAGATCTAAAAAGTTTTTTCGGAAATAAATGTTCTCAATCTTATCACCCATTAATAGGACGGCCTGATGGCTAATTGGCTAGCGCTCTGGCCATTGGTACCACAGGCTTCAAGTTGGAAACCACACGGTGGAGGTATGCTTGTTAGTGATTCGGAAAGCACGTTAAACTGTGCGTCCTGGTCTAATTAGCCCAGGACGCAAGTATTGCACTAAAAAACTAAAAAATGATCGTTGAGCGATAAATCGAACAAAACCCATTAATAGACTGCCAGTGGCATACATAAAGTGAAGCATTAAGTCCAGAGATATTAAAAAAAAAAAATTGCTTTTAAATATGATGCCTTGAAAAATGATGAAAATATTTTATTTTTAACATCCCGTTACTCAGTAATTGTTACTCGTTACCAAGTACCTCAAATTTATCAAGTAATTGAATTTGAGGAATTAGTTGAAATAATAAAGCGCTTCCGCAATTATCTTCCGTATGAAATAAATTGTGTTAATAATTATATATTTTACGTTGTTAGGTTAATTGCATTTTAACAAAAAAAAACATTTTTATTAAAAAATAGAATTAATTATGTTACAAATGCAATACAAATAATTAAAATTTATGAAAATTTATAACATATTCAGCGATTTAAATAATTTATTAAAAATATTAAATTATTATTTTTTACATACCATTCTAAAATAATTTTTTGCCCATATATATATATATATATATATATATATATATATCGAGTAAGTACCTGCGTTTGTGAGTAGTTCGTAAGATTATTTATTTTAAATAATATAGATAAAAGTTAAATTACAAATTTACATTTTTAATTCGAATTAAAATGTGGAAAGCTCAACATCATAAATGCACTGGCTTTGAAGCGCATGCATATAAAGCTCACAGTTTTTTTTTTTTTTTTTTTTCAATGTTTAGAGGTATGTTTTCTCAAAAGGCATAGCGCTTTGTGTCCCAAAGTCTACATGCGTATATGCTTTAGAACAGCTGCATTTAACATAAGTTCCCAAGACACAACTGAAACCAGACAGCGCGATTAATGAGAGACCTTGCAGTCTCGTGATACACGATTATATACTCGCAAGTGTCTTTGGCGTATCCAGCAGGTGTACACGTACTACATTTTGGAGACCACTAATTTAGAAGAGAAATGGAATAAAATGATTTACATTAAAAAAATACGTTGGGTTAAATTTTATTGTAATATTTGTAATGTTTTTTTTCACTAATTTCAGATTCAATGTCTTAGATAATTTGATTTTCATACATAAAAAATTACACAGAATATTATTTAATGGCGTTAAATAAGTGATTTTTTAAAAATATTTGTCATATTTTGTGTAAGATTAAATATTTTATCAGCAGCATTAACGTTTAGAAATAAAATATAAACATCTTGTTGAAGTTTTTTTTTTTTTTTTTTTTAATTTTTTATTTAAATGTATAAAAAACGATTTTATGATATGAAATGAAATGATTAGTAATTTCAGACGTCTATAAAATAAGATTAACCATTAAAATTTCATAAATATATAGAATCCATGCTGCATTGCATTGTGATTTAAATGAAACGAATGTCATAGAAAAGAAATACAATGATAAAAAAAAAAAAAAAAAAAAGACCACCGATATGAAGAATACAAAACAAGGTCACTAATACACTTTTAAATCTACTACTACAATGAAAAAATGTAATTATGCATGGTTTACAATCTCTTCTACAGTAGAGTGTGACTTGGATACAAAAACAATAGCAACTTTTTTTTTTTTCCATCACCATTACGTTACTGAAACAAGTTATCGAAACCAAGGTCATTAGTAAAGAGGCAAGGGTGAAAAAAAAAAAGAAAAACCTAGAAAGAAGGTGCACAAGAATACAGTAGTAGAAAGAAGGAGGTTCAAACAGGAAAGACAATCTTTTAATATTCCTTTCGCTTACGATTCTCTTGACCAATGAAGAGTGAGAGAGATACCACAAACCCAGCCTTCCCAATGAAACCTCCAGGAAGTGGGCAGAACTTTTGCAACTAAACAACTCCCATCTTTCCTTTTGCCAAACTAAATACTGGCTGCTTCGTGGAGCGTGTTAAACACACACACACAGGAAAGTTTCCATGGTAAACTCTTGACGAAATTAACATTAGCAAAACGACTTCGCACTCCATCCGTGGTGTGAGAAAACCAGAGCCTGTGCCATCAGTAAATCACCAGAACCAGAAAAGATAAATGAGTCTGAAGCTCGATTGATGACGATGAGACCGCCTCTTGCACGAAAGATGGCGGGAGGGAAGGATTCAAGCAATATTATAAAAAAAAAAAAGAAGCCTCTTTTGAAAGGTCATTAGTTCCCGACGAGTTGTTTCAGTATTTCGTTGGAGTAAGATCTTTCAGGCATTATCAGTTTCCAGTCAATCAAGTCGATGTTAATAATCCAGGCTAGCAATATCCAATTCATATTATGCAACTGTCTTCTTAGCAATTCTTGTATTAAAAAAAGGAAGAAATGGTTCTAGGATTGTCATTGATAAACTATAGTGAGATTTTGATATTGTGCCTGAAGATCTTACATTTTATTAAAATGTGGAATCAAAATTAATAATAATATTTGAAAATTTAATGTCAAGCATTTAAAAAAAGTACAACAGATATTTAAATATTAAAAATATTAAATTAATCATCTAAAATTATAATAATCAGAAAAATCATATGTTTCCATATTATTTGATTTTTGCACTTTATCCATTTATCAAAATTACTACTGCGCAGATCATATATTAAATGTGTTTTGAAGATAAGTAAGCCATAATAACCGTAGGCCATTAATTATCCTATGATGATAGGCCATAATAACCCTTTGATGATACTGGAAAAATCTAAAATTTCTAATTAGCATTCATGATCATATAATGGGCAAGGTACTTTATATAAATTGGTAAATAAAGCCAAGCTATTAAGTCATAAAAAAAAAAACCAGTACAATAGAAATTTTAAATATTAAATTAATCATCTAAAAACAATAAAATGAAAAAAAAAAAAATTAGAAAAAAATATGCATCCATATTATTCGATTTTTTGCACTTTATCCATTTATCGAAATTATGACTGGTTGGATCGTATATTGAATATGTTTTTTGAAGATAAGTAAGCCATAATAATCATAGGCCATAATCACCCTATGATGAAAGGCTATAATAACCCTAGGTTGCCATAATAATCTAAGTTGCCCTAATAACCCTATGACCAGAAAATATAAAATTTCTAATTAGCATTCATGATCATATAATGGACAAAGTACTTTATATAAATTGGTAAATAAAGCTAAATTATTAAATCATAAAAAAAAAAAACTTTTTTAAGAATAACACATCAAATGATGGTAACACAACTTATTTTCCTTAACTTTAAGACCGAAAGAACTTTTACGAACTTTCTTTAATCTTTTTTTTTTAAGCTTTTCGAAGTGTATGTTTCAAAAGCAAATGCATGTGTTACCATATATTTTTACTTTTGCACTTTATCCATTTATCGAAATTATGACTGATTAGATCATATATTGAATATATTTTTGATGATAAGTAAGCCATAATAACCTTATGCCTTAATTATCCTATGATGATAGGCCATAATAATCCTAGGCTGCCATAATAACTCTATGATGATACTGGAAAACATTAATTCCTAATTCATGTTCATATAAAGAACAAGGTATTTTATATAAGTTGGCAAATAAAGTCAACCTATAAAGAAATAAAAAACTTTTTAAAAAATAACATATTAAATGATGCTAACACAAGAACTTTTCACTTTTTGAAACAACGGCCGTAAAAAACATTATTAATGGTAATACAAACAATATTAGACACGTTTTGAAGTAATACAGACAGTATGGACGTTTAAAATAATTGCAATAGATTCATCCAAAACAGAAAAACTGAAGCCCATTTACACTCAGTAAATATGACTCAACAACAAATACAAACTAACTTTCAAAACTCATAAACAGTCTAACATTACAAGACCCATTAGGTAAAATATTTCCCATAAATGAAATAGCACATTTCCAAAACAATGCACCTATAAATAATATATACATGAAGAAGAATCGTCCTTCGGAAATTCGATTCCATATCGCAAGGTATATATATATATGCTTTGATCTGAAGTATGGTCAAATTTCCAGTAATTGAGATGAAGTATCATTTCGACATTCAGTTTTCCTCCTCAACTTGTTCCATGTTTTATAGCAATTACTCGACATTGCCAGACATGGCTTCCAAGCAATTTACTGACGACTCGATTCCTATTACCTTAATATTAGACACTGCAGTCATAATAAGTTCAAATATAAAGGAGATGATTTTCTACAAAAATTTGTTTAATGTTATTATAAGGTACGTGTGCTGTACAAAAATGTGTAATGCTCTGAAATATCAAAATAAATAAATAATGCCAATTTTATTTCTTTAAAGTTAAATAAAAAAATGTGGTAAAATATTTGTAAAAAAAATGAAAGTAGGAAACTAAAACGTGAACAGTTTGATTTGTCTCTTCGAATATTTATAATTCTCTCTAGTAATTTTTTTAAAATACAGTTATCTATTTTACAGCTAAAAATTTAAAAAAAAGTGATTAAAAATGTGCTCTTTCTTTCATATTTTTACAATTATATAAAAATTATTTATTAATATGTAGTATTTATATAACTAAAAATAAATTAAATATAATACAAAAAGGTCAATATCAATACATTTTTAAAAAAATCCTTTTTACATTAATTTTATAATGTAATCTTTTCATTTGAATTATTTTACATGCTGTCAATATATAATCATTATATTATTGCATTGCCCAACGAAAATATCAAAAAAGGCAAGATATGTTTTGAATGTTACATAGAAACAAAATAAAAATATAAATTTGAATTTCATATTAATTTATATAATTAAGTAATTTTTGATATATTAATAACCTTTGTTTATTAAATATTTTTTGAATTTAAAAAGCTTTTTAAATGTGTATAAAATTAAAATAACTATTTAATTATATTAAAAGTTTTTAACAAATGTAAAAATAAAAACTAATGTACTTTTATATTATTTATACCGATAAATCGTAAAAATACCTATAAATCGAAAAAAAAAATATAAAATAAAGAAATTAATTTATTTTACAATAACAAAATGTAAAAAGCAACAAATATGCATCATCATCATCGGCGCAACAACTCCATGGAAAGCCAAAGGCGTCTGCCTACTAGCAGATTTCAAGACAAGCCATACTTTCTTTTCATAGGGTAGGGTTGTCAGCCCTATGCCCAACGCTCTACAGCCATTTTAGTTCATGACCTACAATTTAAAGTGGATTCCGAGCCACTACAAACGTTAATGACACTACCGAGACTCGAAATCTATGGCACCGAGCGCCACAGCAATTTTAAACAAGTAAAGAAAGAAAAAGTATCAAAAATAATATTCAGACAACAAAATATATTCAGCAGTTGTCGTTTAAAACTGAAAAAAGGAAAATAGATTAAATAAAAATATAAAAAAAAACTATAAATTCCAAATGATATTGTAAAAAGAGCGCGAAAAAAATTAACATATATATATATATATAGAATTCGAAACGACTTTATAAAAAAGCACATGAAACAAATCTTAAAAGATAAAAAAAAAAAAAAAAAAACTATAGCATTCCAAACAATTTTGTAAAAAAAGCACGTGAAAGAAATTTAAAAAATAAAACAAAAACACTACATAAATCCAAACGATTTTGTAAAAACGCACGTGAAAGAAATTTAAAAAATAAAACAAAACACTACATAAATCCAAACGATTTTGTAAAAAAGCACGTGAAAGAAATTTAAAAAATAAAACAAAAACACTACAAAAAAAACGATTTTTGTAAAGCAAAAAGAAATTTAAAAATAAAACAAAAAAAAACACTACATAAATCCAAACGATTTTGTAAAAAGCACGTGAAAGAAATTTTTAAAAATAAAGCAAAAAAAAAAAAAAAAAAAAAAAAACAATAGAATTCCAACCTATTTTATACAAAAGCACATGAAAAAAATTTAATAAAAAAAGGACGTGAAAAGAAATTTAAATAAATAAGAATAACTCGCGAAAGAAATTTACAAGAAAATATAAATAAACCAATAAGAAACATTTGAAGTGGTCAAGGAAATGAAAAAAAACTGATCAAGGACACGATATATCCAGCTAACCAATACCCATAACTTTATGGGAATATTTCTCTTAGAAAACACGAAAAACTCAATCAAAGGACAGATGAAAAAAAAGGACTTAAACCAATTCCGCTTTCAATACATTCCTTTAAAAGATAAGAACAAAACACGCCGATACGACAAAAGAAGCACAGAGTACCCATTTCTTCTTCTAACAACCAAATCCGAGGTAACTGATTTGTCCATTTTCTAAACGACCTACATAACCATTTTCGGTAATGTGGCATATTAGGCCCCGTTTTATAGGTCTCTCTAACTCAATAGTTGTAACGCAGTTGGCATTTCGGATTTTCATTTATTTATTTACCTCGCGACCTACCGACTGAAACAAAAGAAATAAAGGAAGATAGATACGTTTATTTTTGTGCATCAAAAGCGTTGCGCGGATAAAGCATCGCGAAGTCGAGGGTTGAATACAGAAAAAGACTGCGATTACTTTTTCCGCAGAAAAGACTATTTTCTCTGAGATTTGGTGTTTACGTCAATTCGAAGAAGCTATCATTTAAAAATAAACAAATAAACCCCCTCCGCAAGATGGTGATGTTCCATGAATAAACAAGGCGGAAGTAAACAAGATTTCTGGGGAATCTTTATTCATTGAAATGGAGTGATTGGAAGCTGTTTGATTAAGGGAAATATTTGGAATCTCTGTTTACATAACAGCAACACAAAAAGCACCATTGCTATTCAGTAGGTAAAGTAGCGTATGCATTTCTTTTGAAATTAATTTATTTAATCTCTTTTATTAGATTTCCTACATTATATATTTATGTTTACCTATTCAATTAATAATCTGTTCATTAATTATTTTTTTTACTAATTAATGGATTAAACAATAAATTAGATTAAATTCTATTCATTGCTTTTCTATTTATCTGATGCTATAATTCTGTGCTAATTTCCTAATTATATAGTACAATGCAAAACAATTAATCTAATTATACAATGCTGCATTGTTTACATACTTACCTATTTATTTCTACCTTAGAATTCGTATCGTAATGTGTAAAGAATTACTTAATATATTCTACATGAAAAGATGCGATATTTTTGTTAATTAAGTTTTTTTTTTTTTTAATGCGACAAAATAAAATAAAATTATTGCAAAGAAATTTTTTTTTATAATATAAAAAGTATTTTTGAATTTTTAAAATAAATTTGTGTCACAAGAGACATAAGGTAATGAAATCCTTTACAATTCAAAGGAAATTAAATTAAAACATCAACAGATCTTCTGAATTTAAAAAATAAAATTTATTAATGAACTTGATTTTTCATGAGCTACTGGTAGTTTATTTCTTATTTATAATAATAATACACACCAAAAAGGGACTATACTAATTTAATAATGATTAATAACACATTAATTAATAAACTACAATAGTATAAATTGTGTTTAAGCAATTATGATAAAGAAAAAAAAATAATCATGTAGAGAATTTGTAATTTGATAAAATCTATGCTTCGGAAAATTTTTAATTCATTCAAGTTTTTTTAATTTTATATTTAGCATTATTTATCTTCCAGTAGTGAACTAGGTTTGGACCAGGAATCCCTATTAAAAGACAAAGACAACATTGGCAGCTTACTAAGTTTGAACTTGGCATTGTGGCACTGTGTCAGTGTATCTTAATCACTGTTACAACTTGTCATACTGCCTCAAGAAAACAACAGCATCATTTTGCATCTGCATCAAAGATTCGTGCTTTTGTTGACAGCAAAATGATACAGCAAATGGTAAAAATAGATTGCACAAGGGACAGCCCCAAGCCAGATGATCTGTAGGGCTCATGGCACCAACTCCAAATCACCGTCATCTACAACTTCAGTTATGTCAGGCTACAACTCATTGAAGGGCGGAGTAGAGATCTGTTGTGATCTCAGATGAGAGCCATTTCTGTCTTGATGCTGATGATAATCATGTTGGTCTGAAAGTGCCATGTTAGGTATATGTTGGTCAGAAGGTGCCCAAGTCCTTCAGTCCACCACATGCACTTGTGGCTTGGCTTGCCTTCAAGTGACATTTGCACTCGGAGGCAATCTGTCTGTGTCGTAGACTACGCCAAAAATTAAGGTCTAGGAAACAATTTCTAATGAGTGCAAGAGCACTCTTGTCGTTATACTACGCACTTTGACGACAATTTTGTACGTCAGTCTGATGATTAAACCCGATTGCGTTGCATTTTCGATCAGTATTACAAACGCAATTTTCCAACAGAATCTATCGTTGCCATACCTTTGCTGTCATACAACGTTCTCTATAGAGTGTTGACATAATGCCATACCAAGATCTTTTAATTATTGACCACATATGGGATATAATTGAACGACAAGACAAATTCGGCGTCATCCACAATCTGCACGGATAGTTACTGAGTTGAATGAACAAATGAATAGGCATGGAACAGAATGACATATGACAAGCGTGAAACACAATGTATGAGCGTTTGGATGCGTGCACTGAAAATCGCGGAGTGGTTGTTAATAAGCCACCATTTCTCACTTGAAATGACTCATCTCTCGCACTCTTAACCTGTGACTATAAATTCATCTAATAAATGTTTTGCTTAATGCTTGCAAATGCTTTGCCTAAACATTACTTCTCTAAACTAATTTCTTCTTGGTGTTGTGAATTCCTTTTCTGGACTTACTTTTAAAATAAGCTTCTTCTTCTTTTACTATAACCCTGAATTCTCAGCTTTTCACATAAAAAAAAAATATCTTACAAGACACGAACGTCTTTTACATGCATATCGATTGACTAATAATATATTAATAAGACGGAAAACTACAAAACCACAAACTCAGACCGAAGAAGTAGGAAAAAAATTTAAGCATGGTCCTATGTTGAAAATTCAGGCAAACCAGAAAAACAATAATAATACTAATAATAAAAAAAAAACCAAAAACTCAATTTCCCAAAAAGCACGCAAAAATTCAAATTCAGAAATGGAGTCGTAAAACTGAAAATTTCTGACTTTTTTTACCCATTTTGGAACAAGCGGCACGATTTCGGCAGGATGTACCTCTGGTTAAAACTATAGCAGAATGAATTATGTATGAGAATGCCGAAGGCTTTTATCGAAAATTGCCCCTTGTGTTTTTATGCCCGGTAGAACATAAGGAATAAAATGTTGGAAACTTGAGTTAAAATGACTGTATAGTTATGGGGCACTTCGGAACTTGAAACGAGTGTTTTAATGTCCAGGCGTTGTTTCTCATTGCAGGATGATGCTGTAAGAACACGCAATGAGGAGCAAGTAAATAAAATCTTATTCCAAATAGAGCAATCCAACACATACAAATCAATCAACAGTTTTAGTACATTGTTATCTAAAGATTAGTATCGATAATTATTTCAAATTTTCATACAGAAAATGTTGAAAGTTGATGGAAAAGAACGCTTCACATAATCTGTACATATGTGGCATGTTATGTTTAAAAACAAGAGAAAGTGTTATTCATAACAGAAAAAATAATACGAAAATGACAGTTAGTTATGGAGCACTAATTTTAAACTAGTTATGGAGCACTAATTATAAATGAGTGTTTTAATGTTCAGGCATTGTTTCTCATTGCAGGATGATGCTATAAGAACACGCAATGAGGAGCAGGTAAATAAAATCTTATTCCAAATAGAGCAATCCAACACATACAAATCAATCAACAGTTTAGTACCTTGTTGTCTAAAGATTAGTATCGATGATTATTTCTGATTTCCATACAGAAAATGTTGAAATTTCATGGAAAAGAATGCTTCACACAATGAATATATATGTATATATATTGTTTTGACAAGTTACAAGTTGTGTTTAAAAACAAGTTTGACAAGTTATGTTTAAAAACAAGAGAAAATGTTGTCCATAATAGATAAAATGATACCAAATTGACTGTTTAGTTATGGAGCACTATGGAATTTTAAATGAGTGTTTTAATGTCCAAGCATATTTCGCATTGTTGAATGGTGCAAAACGAACAAACAGTGAGAAACAAATAATAAAAGGCTACTAAGTTAGTATATATTAACAATATATAGGAAACAAGAAACAATTTTATTGTTTCGTTGTTTAAAGACCAGTGATAAATTATTAAGATTTTTAATTTATACAACTTAAGGCAAAGTCTATTAAAAATACATTTCTGATAATGGCTGGAAATGTTATATTTGAAGAAATGAGATTTTTTATCTATTTGGAAAAAGATAATAAAACTTTTTAAATTACTGCATAGTTATGAATACTTTAGAATTTCAAACGAGTGTTTTAATGTTCAGACACTTTATAGCTTAACGATAAAATTAAATTAATGCTAAAATAATAATTGTTTCTTAATTTGGGGACTTTATATTTTAAGCGAATGTCTACTAGCCCGTAAATCTTGTTGACTCCATTAATAGGATAGCATCTTTGAAGAATAATAATTGCTCCATAGTACCACTGAATATGGGAAGCTTGTATTTCCTACCCTTCAAAACTAATGAAGATGAAGACCAAATGATTTACAAGACGTGCTTATCCCACGTATTAAAACACAAGATCATTTGGTTCGACTTCAGAGGTATTGAATAGTTTCAGCAGGAGTTCCCTTTGGTCAGTACTCTTCAAAGCGTGGTACACAAAGTCATATTTGGTGGAACGGCTAACACATGCAAGTGTATGATCGCGTATCACGCAAGTGCCGTGTTCTGTTGAGTTCAACATTATAAATGCAGAGCTCTAAAACACACGCGCACAAACTTATGTAAGGCAACGAGCACTGGCCATAGAGAGAAGATACCTCTGAACGTACAAGAAGAAACTGCTATCTTCGTGAGCATCATTTTAAAGCCGGGGCATTTAAATGTAAAGTTCCGAAAGTACTAGTAGTAGTAGTATCTGATTTCACGTCCCGGCCATGCAGGAAGGAACTTTGAGTTAAAACCAGATATTCCAATTGTATTAACAAAGGACAAAAAACAAGATTTTTGTGATATTAATAAACGATGGCCATCACATTTAATTCTAATTAAAATTGTAAATTTGTAATTTAATTGAAGTTTATGTACATTACTTAAAATAAATAATTTTATTTTTGACTACTACACACACACACACACACACATATATATATATATATATATATATATATGTGTGTGTATTTATATATATATGAACTGAAGCTAACCCAAACTACTGAAGTTAATAAAAACTGTCAAACCATTGTCATTATAATCCACAGTCTTTAAGGAATATAATGACTGAGGAGTTTGTTAAGTGATTGTGTTAAGATTTCGTTAAGTGACTGTGATTTTTTTAACTTACACACCCAAAGGACATAATTTATTGAATAAACCTTTTGAAATAATTATCAATTTATTTGGTAAATCAGATTTTGTAACAAAAACTTCATCGGGCTATTTTTAAAGCAAGCAAAAATTTCTTAACTTTTAATAACTTTGTTATAACACTGCAAAAAGAATTAATTACGTATAAATAAAATAGTAACATGGTTTTGAAGTGCCATTAATATAAAGAAGTTTTTAATTTCGAAACACAATACAATCAAATCAATCAATAATTACAAAAAAAGACTTTCCTAAGAAAAAAATCTAATAAAATTTCAAGAATTTAAATCAACATCTTAAAAACCAGTTTTTTTTTTTGTGAAACAATAAAAGGAAATACACCATTGCAAAATATTTTTCTGTCAATAATATAAAGAACACTATTATAACAAAGTTTTTAGCATATTTCAAAAGAAACAAAGCGAAATAAATACCTTTTTTTGGGATTCAACACAAAAAAATAAAATATTTAAATTTTTCTTACACAAATAAAAAAAAGAAAGAAAAATTTAATATTAATATTCATTTCATTATTTGCCCAGTATATCATGAATCATTTAAAAGAATTCCCATTGAAAACGATGAATGGAAATCATTTTGAAAATTTCTAGTTGACTGCTTTTAAGTAATATTTTAGGTAACACAAACTAATTTCCCAAAGTACTTATTAGAATCAAATCTTAATATAAAGTTATTTTCAAACACTCAGAGGAAAACTCGTTTCAAAAGAATTAATTTATGTCTTTAATTTTTGCGAAAATTTAATACTTTTGAAGACGTCGAAACATCAAAAGAAAGATTTCAAGTTTTAAATATGTTTAATATTGCTTGTAATAAGTAGAGGGAAGGAGGAATGGTAAAAAAAAGAAAGATTTGGTCACGTTTTGTTCTTGTAACAAATTTTTTAAACCTCTTGAGTTTTCTTTTGCACACATTTCTTTGAAGGAAAAAAAAAAAAAAAAAAAAAAAAAAGCTTCAGCAAAATATTTAAAAATAAATTAAATACATAAAAAACATCACACAGAAAATAAATATATTAAAATTCATGAAGTTTCTTTTTTTTTCGTTTTAAAACGTTTATGGGCTCGTAAAATTTTTCTAAGAATTTAAAGCAAATAGCATTATCACTCATAATTAATGAAATTGATTCAAAATTGTTATATTTTATTTAGACAAAATGCTTAAAAAAAAAAGCTTATTTAAAAATTACTCAGTATTATTAAAAATTTATTTAAAAATTATTAGAGTATTATTAAAAGTTTATTTCAAAAGTACTAGAGTATTATTAAAAGTTTTGTTTCAAAATTACTAGAGTATTATTAAAAGTTTATTTAAAAATTACTAAAGTACGATTAGTTCAACTCATTATAAGAAAATGACAATAGATAAGTATGCAATGTGTATAATATAACACAAATTAATGATATAAAAATTCTATACAAATTGAGTTTATTTTTCAAATTGTAGTCCATGTTGCTCAATCTAGCATTAAATAATATTTTATCAGCAAGACATCAAAATTAAAAAAAAAAAAATTAAAGAAACTTGTAAACTACTCGTTCTAAAAAAATTACATATCATAACCATATAAAGTAAGGATATTTAAACTTTAATGAAAAACACAAAATAAGAAATTGACATTTATAACAGTTTTATTACTATTGTAACCGTGTTACCTCCTACACACTGCAAGAGCGCATCCTGTTGCGTTCAGGAGAAATAGTCTGTAGGATTCGAGACTCTCACCGAAGAGGAAGATCAGCAGGACATATATTTAGCACAATCCTCTGAATATGTTGGCCTATAAACACTCACCTGGGGAGGAATTTTTGTGCACCCTGCGTGTACCTGAGTATCGAGTTTTCGGCTTAGAAGTGGAATCCTTCTACAAATCTATAATTATATGTCTTTACATGTGTTAAATATTGTATGTGTGTGGGGTTTGTGCGAGTGTAAATAAAGCTGTGTGTTCTCCAACTTGTATTTCAAGTCTCAACCCAACCACACCCAGTTACAATATGGTTATCCAACTTGCACAGTATGCATTACAAATGCATTCAGAAAATGTCAAAAAACTAACATTAAATAGCTCTGTATGTATGTATTTAAAAAAGTTATCATATTTAATATCGAGCGGAATATAATAAACAATAATCCCCCTTTTTCAATTCCTTCTATTAGCTCACACTCTCCCTATATATATCTTGTTCAAATTTTCAATCGTTGATAAAATGCTTTTATTCATTCACTGAAGTTCAAATATATTTTTTTTTTCAACTTGTAGCGGATAACACTTGATGTTGATACAGTTTTTTTCAAATATTAATTCAGTAATTAAATTTAATTAATTTTAGTTTTTTTAGATTTAAGTTGCATATATCTACCCATAGATGGCGCCAGATAAACATAAAAAAAAATGAATGAAAATTATTTATAAAGGACTTTTTGCACTATAGAGAAAAAAAAAGTAGCAATTGACTTTAAATTTTTTTTATATATTACTTGTTTAGAGTAAATTCGTAAGATAAGCAACTTTTAATTCTGTGTACTATAATTGATAACTTTTTTTATACCAAGTAAAATTTGCAGCTTCTGCTAAGAAATTTTTATTGCATACTGCATGTATTGAATTCAATTTAAATATATATAGTACATTATTGAAAATGATATATAAAAATATCTTCCTAAGTTCCTAGCTTTCTCTAAGAAAACAGTATTAAAAATTTGAACCAAAATGCATGACAAAGCAAATATGCAGATCCCAATCTTTCTTTGACAGCGTTATTATTCAATTTTTATACATTTTTTTTTTTCATTTTTCTGAGATGTGAAACTCGCCTTCTTTTGAAACTGACACTGATCAAACACAAAACCTAAAGTGTCCGAAAACTTATTTCAATGCCGAGATGCTAAAAATCGAGAAATATGCGAAACTTTGTATGGAGATTGGGGAAAATTTTACCTTTCCTCTTTACGTAACTTCTTGCTTTGCCGAAGTTAAATCAATCGATGTGCGATATATATCATTCAAGTATCTTTCAATTTTAGCAAAGGAAAAAAAAATAATATAATAAACAATAAAAAAGTTTCAATAAAAATTTCTTTTGGAGAATCCTGATTCCCATACTTTCTCAAAGTTTATATTTCTTTTCTAAAAATATGCAAATTCAACTGCTGTTTCCTTTAGTCTGCACTGAAGTATGTGTTCCTGCTTTCTATTTTTTTCCCCTTTATTCTGTGAAAGAGTTGAAAGAAATTTGAATATTTATTCGCGAAACATACAGGAGTATATTTTACTTGTCGCTTTTAATATAGGTAAAGTGGAAATAAGTCTGCATTAATATAAGGACTTTCGAAAGATTTTTTTCTATCAATGATGATAGAAGAGATATATTTTTGAATATACTTATTAGTACAATTATTAATTTTGATGAAAATATCGAGGCTATTTGTTTTATAATATAATTATTTTCTCTTAAATAGAAAAAAAAATTAACAATTACATTCTAAAAAATCAAAATTGAAATGTAATTACAAAATCTGTCGCCGAAGAAAAAAAGGTATATACATTTAAAAGAGAACAAAATGTGTTACGTTGCTTTGTAAATAAATACCATTATTTTAATTCTTCTTCTTTATTGGCGCAAAAGGCCCATGATGTGCACAGAATTCAAGTCAAATGTTTTCTTTTTATGGCGTAGGGTGGTCAGCCATACGCCCAACGCTCCTACAGTCATAGTAGACCGGAAGAATATAAAACTACCGGATAAAAAATCCTACAAGATGACATATTTAAAACACCTACGGTGGCTTCCGAACCACTACGAACAATGGCACTACCCAGAGGACACGTGTGGCTTGAAGAAATGCTACGGACGCGAGTAACACTACCTCCGCAATGCTCAACGATCATATTCAACAAGAATCTACTATTTAAAGTGGATTTCGAACCACTACAAACTTCCATGACACCGCCGGACTGTAGTGACTCGGCCATCAGGGCCATTATTTCATGACTAAAAGGTTAAAATATTACTCTGATTCACTTATTCTATGTGATGTGAATTAATATTAAGATGAAAAAAATTATGTTAGAAATATCGTTGCACATTGAGATATTAGAAGATAAATATTATCCTGTGTTTTAAATCTTTTTAAGATTCAAATGTCTATCATCATCATCAATGGCGTAACAGGCCCCCCAACTGAGCCAAGGCCGTCTGCCTGCTGGCTGATTTCTAGACAGTAGACGTTTTCTTTTTACAGGGTAGGGTTGCCAGACCTACTCCCAATAGTCATTAACAGTCGGGACCTACCATCCATGGCACAACCGGGGCTCAGACCTGATATCTGTGGCACTGAGCGCCAGAGCGCTAGTCACTCGGCCATCAAGCCCCTCATGGTGGTCCAAGGCAGTCCGCCTACTGTTCGATTTCGAGATAGAAGTAGTTGTCTTTTTACGGGTAGGGTTGTCAGTTCTATGCCCAACAGTCATATTAGACTAGGACCTACGGGTTTAAAGTGGATTCGAATCTGTGGCGCCGAGCGTCAGATCAAATGTTCATAATTAATAAAATATTGTAAAATAATATATAAATCTAGTACTATACATAATCGAAGAAGATCAGATTCCCGAAATAGCAAATAGAAAAACCAAGAATTGATAGGGGAAAAAGAGATACAAAAAAAGTCAAAGCTATTTTAAAATCATAAAACACTCTTTTCTTTCGAAGCGAATTTTTTTTTAATGCATCATTAAAAACAGGACAAAAGAAATTATTATTTTATTAAAAGTTAACAAAATATAACACTCATTTATTTTTCTTGCTATTCTGTAACACGAAAATACAACAAGTATTTAAAACTGTCAGTGCTTTTATTACGGAAGTGTTCTCATTTTCTTAGAAATGTCTACTGGCGTGTAAGAACGTAGACCATTTCCTTGTCTTCTTACGTGACTGAGCGAAGACAATGAGTAAGCCAACCCCGAAACTGATCTCCGAGAGAAACCTCAGGTATGAATGACTTCTGCCCGAAACTGAGCAGTTCTACAACTTCTTTTTCCCACGACGAAGAATTTCATCGGAAGCGATCGAATTTCCAGTTCCTGAAAAGGGGGTGGAGGGGAGGGGGTTACCGCGCATCAACGAACATCCACAGACTCAGAACCGGAAAATGAGAAACTCCGACGACTTTTAGCGTCTCTCCTGAAAGGTCGTTTCGTTCTCTTTTCGAACCAGAGAGAAAGGAAAATGCATCACTTTGGCACTGTAGAGAATTTTGAACAGAAGTCTCTGATTTAAGAACTTTTTTAGATGGTGCAGTAAATGCAGCGTGAGTACCGGAAATCAAACACTAAGTGGTGAAATTGTTTATTTGCTTGTTTTTTTTTTTTTGTTTTGATGCAGTGGGAGACGATTTATTTTTCTACCAATCTTGCAACAAAGAAGTCGTTTTTCCGTTGTCTATTTACATTGTATTAAATTTAATTACTTAATTCAACAATATCTTTACTTGACCACTTTCTGCATTATTTTCAAAAGATCATTAGAATTAATTATCTAATACTGAAATATATCCCGAATTGCATTATTTATCTTGCATTACATAATTTCTTGAACATTTACTGTATTATTTTATTACGTTTCAAAGGATTATTAGAATTAACAATCTAATACTGAAATATAGGCCGAATAGCATGATTTATCTCGCATTACACAATATCTCGACCAGTTTATGCATTATTTTATTATGTTTCAAAGGATAATTAGATTTAACAACCAAATATTGAAAGATATGCTGAATTACACAAAGTCATAAATTTATTTTGAACAATTTCGGACTAATTATATGACAAATTAATTTAAATAAAACACAGAAACAAGAAACATTTGAAAAAAAGTATTTTAATATTTTTAGAATTATTAATCTTTATCTAATCTTTTTATTCTATTATAATTTAATTATGAAACATATTTTCATTTTCTGTCTGGCCATAATAAATCATTGTTTCGGCACTTTTTAAAACAGAAATAAATAATGAATACATAACACAAATAAAAGTTGCGACAGTGACATTGACATTATTATTATAAATTAAAAAGCTCTTAAAACAAAATCATTTTTAATATTTGCATGACTTTTTTAAATTTTATAAATAATCTAAAATGCTCTAATGTTATTGGAAGCATTACATTCATCATTATAAAATATTAGCTTCAAAGAAATTTTTTCCTATTTTAACGTAACATTGTTTTACATAAATTATTGTTTCTTTCATTTCATGATCTTTGTTTAAGAAGAATATTATGTAACTGAAATACTGAATCCATAAAAATGAAAAAAATTAAATGAATGCATGACATATGAATAAAATTAAATTGATTTCTATTCAAATTAATTAAAAATCAAATTAAAAATAATTTTTTGTATACTGGAATAGTATAAAAGGAATACGTTTCTTATATGCAGTTGTCTGATGTTTTTATTTTGGTATTTATATACAGAACTGATTATATATAATTATATATACTAATATAATCAGATATCATTTTAATTCATTATATTATTCGATAAATAATTTAATTTCATATCATTATTATTTCAATTGCATTTTTCTACATCAAAAAACATCAAATTATAAATAAATTGAAAAATTTATTTATACTTTTAAAAAATTATAGCTTCTTCAAGGACTATAAATTTAATATATATTAGTCACGTTTTTATTGCATTTTCCATAAGAACCAACTAAAATTAATTTTATTTTCATTACACTGTTTTTATAAAAAAATATACATAAATATTTACTAAGAAATTTAATCTTAATGTAACAATATATTAATCATTACTTGAATATCGAAAACCGATACTTTCAGTCATATTTTGCAAACAATAAGCGAGCCAATGTTTAATTTTTTGATCATCGTTCTCTTATATGATGAAATTTGCAAGAGTCATTTACCAACAACATGTTTCTGCCACATTTCGTTTTACTAGCATAATGAAATATATGAGTACAAAACATGTAACATTCAAATTCAGCATAAAATATAACACGACGCAATTTGTCACGCAGCTGCATTTAATAAAACGTCAGGTACAAAGTCCTATTTGAACAAAAGAAGAAGAAAAAAAAAAAAGTTTACAGTTCAATTTTCATTTAACGTTTCTCAGAATTGCTAGCTTTTTTTACAGATTATGGTCATGTCGTATTGACTCTATAGACTAAGAAGAAGAAAAAAAGGTCTGCTTTCTTCAACTCAATGCAATTTCAATTCAGGAACATTTTGTAGTACCACAAACGTGGAACATAAGATCGAAAATGAATTATCGACTGGACTGGAATAGGGTTAGCAGATCGAATAATAGAACAATTTTTTTTTTCTCTCAATTTTCTTTTTTTTTTTCTTCTCTTTTTTTTCATACATACAATACCTTTAGAACTCGACTCGACATAATCTTGTCTTAGGTGTGTGTGAAGTTTCATCTACATTTTTCCTTTTTTCAATCTTGCTTTTCTTTTCGGAACAATATAATATTCCATTTTCAATCCTTCTTCCCCCATATATATATATATATATATCTGTCCAGGTATATTTAACACGTCTTGTGCATTTGTTGGCGATGGGAGGGTAAGGGAAGGAATAACAGACCGAAGAATAAAAATTACAAGTAAAAAAAAAAAAATAAGTCTTAAGAATCTTTTGAGAAGAAAAGTAAATGTTAGATTTTCCTTTTATTTTTATTTTTGTTGTTGTTGTTTTACAGAAGCATACTTAAGATACTGAAAGTGAAGCATAAAATCAAAGGTTTCCGGAAAGGTTTATATAAAATTGACTATATATAAGATATACTATAATCAGACATAATTTTAGTTCATAATATTATTTTCATTAAACTCACAATTTAATTTCCTATCATTATTATTTCAATGGCATTTTTCTCTACATGAAAAACATCTAATCATAAATAAATTGAAAATTTATTTATACTTTTTTTCACAAATTACAGCTTCTTCAAAGACTATAAATTTAATATACCACAAACATGGAACATAAAAATCGAAAATGAATTATCGACTGGACTGGAATAGGGTTAGCAGATCGAATAATAGAAAAGTTTTTTTCTCAACTTTCTTTCTTTCTTTTTTTTTCATACATACAATACCTTTAGAACTCGACTCGACATAACTTGTCTTAGGTGTGTGTGAAGTTTCATCTACATTTTTCCTTTTTTCAAACTTGCTTTTCTTTTCAGAACAATATAATATTCCATTTTCAATCCTTCTTTTTATATATATATATATATATATCTGCCCAGGTACATCTAACACGTCTTGTGCATTTGTTGGTGATCGAAGCGGGGATAAGAGACCGAAAAATAAAAAAAATATATACAAGTAAAAACAAAATAAGTCTTAAGAATCTTTTTGAGAGAAAAGTAAATGTTAGGATTTTCCTTTACTATTTTTTTTTTTTTTTTTTTTTTTTTTTTTTTTTTTTTTTTTTTACAGAAGCACTAAGATACTGAAAGTGAAGCATAAAATCAAAGGTTTTGGAAAGGTTTATGTAAAATTGACTATATATAATTAGATATACTATAATCAGACATAATTTTAATTCATAATATTATTTGATAAATAATTTAATTTCATATCATTATTATTTCAATCGCATTTTTTTCTTCACCAAAAAACATATAATTATAAATAAAATTGAAAAATTTATTTATACATTTTAAAAAAATTACAGCTTCTTCATGGACTATAAATTTAATATATATTAGTCACGTTTTAATGTAATTTTCCACAAGAACCTACTAAAACTAATTTTTCCTTTTCATTACACAGTTTTTATAAAAAATATATATAAATATTTACTAAGAAATTTAATCTTAATGTAACAAAATATTAATCATTACTTGCATATCGAAAACCGATATTTTCAGTCATATTTTGCAAACAATAAGCGAGCCAATGTTTATTTTTGGTCATCGTTCTCTTATATGACGAAATTTGCAAGAGTCATTTACCAACAACATGTGTTTGCCATTTCGTTTTTACTAGCATAATAAAATATGTGAGTACAAAACATGTAACATTCAAATTCAGCATAAAATATAACACGACGCAATTTGACACGCAGCTGTATTTAATAAAACGTCAGGTACAAAGTCATATTTGAACAAAAGAAAAAAAAAAAAAGGCTTACAGTTCTGTTTTCATTTAACGTTTTCTCAGAATTGCTAGCTTTTTACAGATTATGGTCATGTCGTATTGACTCTATAGACTAAGAAGAAAAAAAAAAAGGTGTACTTTCTTCAACTCAATGCAATTTCAATTCAGGAACATTTTGTAGTACCACAAACGTGGAACATAAGATCGAAAATGAAATGAATTATCGACTGGACTGGAATAGGGTTAGCAGATCGAATAATAAAACAATTTTTTTTTTCTCTCAATTTTCTTTTTTCTTTTTTTATACATACAATACCTTTAGAACTCTACTGACATAACTTGTCTTAGGTGTGTGTGAAGTTTCATCTACATTTTTCCTTTTTTTTAAGCTTGCTTTTCTTTTCGAACAATATGATATTCCATTTTCAATCCTTCTTTATAGATATATATATATATATATAACACGTCTAAACACGTCTTGTGCATTTGTTGGTGGTCGAAGCGGGAGATAAGAGACCGAAAAATAAAAAAAAAAAAATATACAAGTAAAAAACAAAATAAGTCTTAAGTATCTTTTGAGAGAAAAGTAAAGGTTAGAATTTTCTTTTCTTTCTTTTCTTTTCTTTTTTCTTTTTACAGAAGCACACTTAAGATACTGAAAATGAAGCATAAAAGAAAAAGTTTTGGAAAAGTTTATGTAAAATTGACTATATATAATTAGATATACTAATATAATCGGACATCATTTCAGTTCATAATATATCAGTATATAATATTGATAAAAACTTAAAATTTAATTTCCTATTATTATTATTTCAATGGCATTTTTCTGCATCAAAAACATGCAACAATTTTAACAGATCGAATAATAGAACATTTTTTTCTCTCAATTTTTCTTTTCCTTTTTTTTTTTTTTTTATACATACAATACCTTTAGAACTGACTCGACATAACTTGTCTTAGGTGTGTGTGAAGTTTCATCTACATTTTTCCTTTTTCAATCTTGCTTTTCGAACAATATAATATTCCATTTTCAATCCTTCTTTATATATATATATATATATCTGCCCGAGTACATCTTAACACGTCTTGTGCATTTGTTGGTGATGGAGGGTAGGGGGAGGGAGAAATAACAGACCGAAAAATAAAAAAATATACAAGTAAAAACAAAATAAGTCTTAAGAATCTTTTTGAGAGAAAAGTAAATGTTAGGATATTCCTTTCTTTCTTTTTTTTCTTTTTTTTACAGAAGCACACTTAAGATACTGAAAGTAAAGCATAAAAGCAAAGGTTTTGGAACGTCCTACCTTGAAGGTATTTCTTCTATCTTACAAAAAAATGGCTGCTGTTGAAAAAGAAAAATCAACTTCCGTCCGACAAAAAAAAACTGGATTTATTAATTTTTGCTGTTTTTCTTTAAAATTTTCTTTTTTTTAACGCTTGAAAGATAAAAATATTTGTATGTTCGAAAATAGTTTTTTTATTTCACCCTTTGGGTAAAAAGTGGTTTTGCTTCTTTTTTTTAATAAATCTTCTTTTTTTTTTTTATAGTAAAACATTTTTATTATGCGACTAATTAAAGTCTTCTTTAATTTTTATTAATCGTTTATCTGTACTTGAGTAGCTAAATTACAATAGTCTGCACGCGAATTATGATACAAAATTTATTTCTGATTTAATGCTTATTACAAGAATACTTTTTTGCTCAGGAAATTCTTTTTTTATTTCACATAAAAAAAAAGATCATTTAGTAATAAAGATAGCAATTGAAAAACATTTTTTTTTTTTTTTTTTTCATGAATACGAATTTCTGCAGTGTAATTTAGCATGAATAAAAATTTTTTTAAAAAATTATGCTCAGCTATTTGAAATAAATTCCGCACTTATTCATTGCTAAATTTTTCACTTATTCTTTACTTTTTTAAAAGTACGTAATTAATCATTTTGATAATTAATTTCTTATTAATTTTTTTATAATTTCATTTTTTAGTATGCATTACTCATTACGAAGGAAACATGAATAAAAAATTTTCAACAGATTTATAATAAAAAGATTTTAAAAATGCCTTTTAAAAGTAAAGGCATTTTAGATAAGTAGTTAGTAAGGTTAAAGATAGTAATATGCCTTTTTGTGAACAAGATTACATCATCTATCAGCTATATACGAATGCTTAGAATGGTAAACTAATATAAGGTTACGTAATAAGATTCATTTTTGTACTGGGCTGCCTTTTTTGTGTTTATATCATAGATGTGAGATTATTACCTAAAAACACTGCGATAAATAATTATATTTACCCCGATATAAAATTATAAACTTTTCACCTTTTCATCTTCGCCCTTTTCAGCCATCTTGTAAGTGTAGAAAAGGATTGTCCAAATTTATTAAGGGTACATTTAATTTATAGAAAAACCTGGTATTGGTTTGGTTTGTCGCTCTATCATCATTTTTTGCACATTTTAGGCATTTTGGGCATTTTAGGCTAATTTTAGGCTAACCGGGACCATTGTGGGATTCCGAACTACTAGCAAACATCCATGCTCTCGCTAGGATTCGAACCTGAAGCCTGTGGTACCAAAGGCCAAGACGCTAGCCAACTAGCCACCGAAAACACTAGGAGGCAGAATCATGATTCCTTACAACTGAGTGGTACAGATAGTTTAAAAATAAACATCATACTTGACAGGAAATGAATTAAATTATGCTACGAGCGAAATAAAATAAGCCAATATATGAAATATATCATTTTAGAGAGCACAATCCGTCATATATACTAGATTCAGATGTTAAGCCTCAACCTCTTCAAACGAGAGACGTCTCACAGATAGTAATGTAATACGCAATGATTATCATAAAATACACTCAACAATCATTGCAAATTACAAATATTCACTAATATTATTATTTCCAGAGGAATCTTTGATACTAATGAATAGACTAAAACGACTTCATTCACTATATTATTAATTCATTTAATTTTGAATCTATGTTTTGTTTAAATATCATTTATGTCGTATTTCAGCAGATTACCCGATTTCTGCATAAACTAGTTGATTTAATAAAATATCATATATATAGTCATATTTGAACGAAAAAAAAAAAAAAAGTCTTACGATTTTCATTTAACTTTCTCAGAATTGTTATCATTTTTACAGATTATGGTCAGGTCGATGATGGCCAATCTAAAACCCCTCAAAATATGTCTAATAAATACATATATGGAAAACATATGGATATGGGGCCAATTAATAACAATTGCCACAATAAGTTGACATGGAAAATACATTTGCTTGAACCATTAAATAAAGTCATCGAAGAATTCTGTAACTCTAACATTGATTATAATTCTTTTGATTCACAATTTCTATTCAAATAATTATGCTAATTTAAGTACAATGTTCCATCTGCCAACAATGTAAGTAATATTTTTTGCATTATTCACCGCCAATCCTCCATCTACGAGTGCATTTCCCAAAAGCCACAAAAAGAATCAAACCATGACTTAGTACTTGTTATCTTGCCGATCATGGGGAGGGGCGGGGGGGGAGGGAAGGATGAGTTGCTCAATAATTATGCACGGCACGGCTTTCCCCTAAAGAAATTTTTTAAAAAAGGGGAGAAATTTTTTTTTTTATTGCCAAAGGGGTTTTGAGGGATCTTTTTTTTCGCAAAAGGCCAAAACCGCTATTCCACAAAGCATGGGCGGTGAAAGATGTGACCCAATTTATTTCTTGCAAAAGAAAGGGGGCCGCCCTAGCTGCTGCGATTTATGTAGGGGGAGACACTGAGGTGCGATATATAGGCAGCATCTCTTGATGGAGTGCCCCGGCACACGCGAGAGAGGGCTTGTTTCTCCAGGGCTCTTTTCGGCATCGTCTTTATTTCCTTTTCCTGATCGAGAGGTTTGAAGCTCGGGGTGGGGGTGGGGAGGACCTCCCCTCTATATCACGATGCGGATTAAAGCAAAACAATTTGTTATTCCAGTTCAATTTTCTGGAAAGGATTAAGAGTGGTAACAGAATATGTTCAAAAATAAGTGAAATATGTTTTTGAGGGAAAAAGTATCATTTGACAAGAGATTGAATAGCATTATTTTGGTTCGCACAAGTTCAGAAATATGCAAAGAATGAGCAAAACCTTTGATTAATAGTAGAAATATTGATAATAAATAATGATAATAATGATTTGAAAAAGATTTATAAATAATAAGAAATATTTTTACGTGTACAATCATTGCAATTTATGTGCATGTATAATAGCTATGTATTGGAATTTTTTTTTTTGGGGGGGGAAGGGGGTAGGTGCATTTCAACAGTTAAATTTATTCAGTTTGTAACCTCGTAAGAGTGCTAAGGTGAATGTATTCTATATCTCTCTAAAGAAATTAACAATTTAACGATACCTTTAAAATACCTTTTTTAATTAAATAGAAAAATCTAAATTTCATCATAATATATATTATTTGAAGATTAAAAACAAATGAAAATGAATTATAAATTATATATATTTTTACAAATGTTTACAGCTAAATGTTTAAAATATTGGATTACGATAAGTTATTGGTTAAAAACGAGATTCATAAATAAAATTTACTTTGATTCTATGTATAAGAACGAGATATCAATTGGTTTCTAATGTTAAATAATTTGTTCTTTTCTTTAAAATAATATCACATTTGATTTTAAAATATTGAAATGCTTCGTTTTATTCTTTCCTACTATAATAAAGCATAAATACAAACAATAAATTAATGCAAATTCCCTATTTAGAATATTAAGAAATATTCTAAATGTTCATTAAAAAATAATAGCTAGAAATTAAAAAAATAGTGTCGATAGCGAAGATTTTTTTTCTGGTAAAATATCGAACTAAGATTTTAGGATGAATATCTGCCATTTAATTTGTAAAAGTCCCCTTCCCAAATTTCAAGATCTAGTTGGAAACAATGCGCATTGGGAAATGATCAAAATCTTGAAAAATATATTAGATTGCTTTGGAACTAAAAATGCAGATGTAGACTTTGTTCTTTCATGTTTCCAGACACGAAATCTATTCACACACAGAGAAAGCTTTTCCATTATAAATTTTCCTTTCGATCAGATAGTGTTAGGAGCAAGCAGCACGACAACATATACATGTATATGTTCTGCAAATACAATCCTAATCCAGCGATTTTATCAATTGATTTTCTTTCTAGTTTCTAAATTTAACATGAAAATTTGCGAATGTAAAGTAAAATTGGACAACATTGCATGTAAGATTCATGTTAATTAGTTTATGAAATACTTATACATTATATAAAATTCAACACTTACATTTATGTTTATCACAGACATGTCATCAAGATGAACCTAGATGGTCCCTTCTCATCACACGAGCTTCACAGAGTTAGTTATGGAAGATCTCCTGAGTGAAGACGTCTTAAAGTCCTTGCAGTTAACGCTATCTTTGTGAAGCCTGGCCTCGGGCATTGCAAACCGAAGTTTCTCCCAGAATCTGCGATCTCCCCAGTGAACAACAGATGCTGCTCTCAAGCACAGTCGGATGTCTGCATCAAGTTCTTTGAAGGTTATTTTGTCCAAGAGAACCACAATGACACGATGGCGACGGTTGATTTGACTCTCGTGATGAGCAGCCTTCAACTCGTAGACGCACCACTCACTCTTCAAATATTGCTCTGATATTACTGCCACTGTACAACGGCTGCATTCGATAGCCTCAGAAATCGCTTCAGCGACGTATTCGGCCATTGGAAGATCTCTGTAACGGAGACATAGTCTGTGAGGGTATGTCCCATCTTCAAGCTCTGGAGCAAGCATTTGGGACACGAATGCCTCGTCTTTCTTGCAATACGACAGGAATGCATCGAACAGTTTTTCGGTTTCAGCAGGGTAGTTGTTACGCTGGAAAAAGACGAATGCCATAGCGGCTGTAAAACCAAATCTTCATTTCACTATTGTAAATGCAAAACAAAAACTAGACATATTATCAGAACCATACAGATGCATGGAGCCAAAATCATTACTGGCACATAATCACCAGCAAATTCGGCCTTATAATATGTCAAAGCGCTGTGATTAGAACAGGCGGTTGAGTTAAATTCTAGAACATAAAAGTCCAGCTGACTGATTCTTAAAAAGCATCGCGTCCTCTCGGTCCATGACAAAGGCCCCAGATGCCAAAAGCCACTCTTGGAAGCTTCCCAAATACTCACAAGTGCAAGTCCAACTGTTGTGTCCTAATCTTACTAAAGACAGTAGATGGTTGCGATTGAGATTCCATACTTGGAAATCTATTAAATTGTTATGGTCGAGAGCCAATACCCTTAGATATTTCAGGTGAACGAAGCTGGAATTATTTATGCTTGTCAAACGGTTATACGAGAGATACAGTTCTTGCAAGCTTGTAAGATTGGTGAATTCGTAGCCCTTAATTGAAGATACGTAGTTATGTTCTAAATGTAGTTTCAGTAAATTTTGTAATCCATTAAACGTTCTGTTTCGGATCACATGTATGTTGCTACCATTCAAGTGAAGTATTCTCATATTTTTTCTTCCAATAAAAGAGTGACTTCCAACTTGACTCATGTCATTTCCATCTAAATATAAATCAGTCACATCCATAGGTATACGAGCTGGAGTACGTGTATAACGACTAGAGCTACAATCTACTATATTAGTATTCCATGTCTGATCAGAATAACATGTACAATTCTCCGGGCAAACCATTTCACAGTCGCAAGCATCAAATTCACAGCAATGACAGAGAGCAAAACAATGACTTCTATACCTGCACAAAAATTCATTTGATTTTGCTCGAGTAATTGGCACTAATGCTTTTTGCCTTGGAAATGTCATATGACATAGAACTTGATCCAAATCAGCAATCTGAGGATATTGGCGCATATCATCTAAATTATTTATCCTCTGTAGCCATTCCATTGTACAGTCACAATGAAGAGGGTTCTCTGACAAATAAAATACAGGTAGATTTCTTGTTATAGGCACGCTTCGTAATCTTAAAGCATTTATGTCCAAATTCTGTATGTTATTGTGACGTAAATCCATCGAAGTTAAATTAGTTTTACTCATGAATGTAAACGAATTTATGATTTTCAGAGAGTTATTGCGAAGAGATGCTACTTCAATTCCATAAGGAAATGTTGCAGGGTTTATTTCTGTTATTTTGTTGAAAGATGCATCCATGAATCTCAATTTTAAAATTGATTCCAATTCAAAATAATTCCCTAAACTATCAATTCGGTTTGAATGCATATCTAAATGAATAAGTCCAGTTGGGATGAGAGCATAGTCAAACCATGTAATATTATTTCGAGACACGTTCAACGATTTTAGGTTTTGCAGATTCATGAACAATCCATTGATGTCAGATAATAAATTGTCATTCAATTCAATTCGCTCTAGTTCTATAGCGTCATCAAATATTCCATGTTCTAACGATTGAATTCGATTTCTTGAAATATCCAGAATTTTCAAAGAATATTGATCTCTTAATGTGCCACGGCTTAAATTTCCGATAAAATTATATTTTAAATCCAGTGACACAAGACTTTTCAAGTTTTCAAAGGTATCATTAGTTATGTTTGACATGGAATTATAAGACAAATCCAAATCTATTAGGTATTCCATTTTATTGATAGCTATTGGAAAAGATGTCAAAGTGTTATTTTTAGACTTAAATAACGGAGCCGTGTCAAATTCATGAATGCATCTGAATGAATCAGTTCCATGTGGTTACTGGAAAGCCAAGTTCTTGAAGATTTACAAGCCCATCAAAAGTATCAGCTTCAATTAATCTTAATTTATTATTTCTGATGTCTAAAAATCTGAAGGCTTGTCAAGTGAGAGAATGCTTTTTCGGCTATGTATTCCACAATGTTATTTCTCAGATTCAAAACTTGCAGATTTATTAGAGACTGAAAAGGCATTCCTTCTATTCGTCTAATTTTTATTATAACTCAGATTCAGAGATTTTAAGCGATTGGGATTTTTGAATGAATCTAAAAGGAAGTGCAAGTCAAATATAATGTTATGAGAAACATCCAAACGAATGAGTTGTGACAGGGATCTGAAAAGGGCAGAGGGAAACCAGCTATGGAATTATTGCGAAGTAGTATCTCTCGCAGCTCAGTTGAGTGGTGGAAAAAAATGTGGATGGAATTCACTTGTCTGTTGTTGGACAGATCAATAAACTGGAGCCTTTGGACACCAATCAAAGCATATGGTGACATTTGAGATATGTGATTGTCACTGAACGATAGGTTCTTCAGTCGTCTCAAGAGATGATAATATTTCATCTGTCAAATACTTCAGTCGGTTGAATGACAAATCTAACATCTGAAGTTCTGGAACACAAGGAAAAAGTTTGCGCTCTTCTAATCCGAGATGTTTGACATCTTGCAAACTGTTATGACTGAGGTTTAGTAGCTTTTAGATTAATAAGGCCGCAGAATGCATATTCAGGAAGAGAAATAATATTGTTGCCTGCTAGATCCAAATATTCCAGTTCACGAACTTTCATCAAGCTTGTTGGCCCTATGTTAAATACAGATCTATTTTCTTCATACTTGCCAGTGTGCACCGTGAGGTTTTTCAATTCAACCAGTCCATGGAGCGCATCATCTGCTAATTCGGAAAAAGAACATCTTTCAAATTTCAATGACTGTAAATGGTTAAGATGCGCTAAGGAACTGTTTGTAAGGCGTCCTTCTACGTAACGGTCATCACAGATAATAGTCAGTCCAACAGTGTGCAAGGACTGTATAAGGCTGAAGTTCGTACTGTCCATTTGCGTACCAACTCCACTCACATGACAAGTTAATAGGACACTGGGTTCTATTTGATGATTTTTCAAGGTAGTCCATTGACAATCTGTGGGAGCTGCATAATTCATAGCATAGCCATGCTTGGAATGAACCAACAATGTAAGAAATAGAATTATGAATTTCAATTGGTCCATCATTTTGTCAAAATGATATGTTGAAGTTTTAGAATATAATATCACTGTTAAACTCTAAAATAGAATTCGCTTGATAGTTTGTCAACAACAGTATACATTATCTGTACAAATCTAATGGATTTAATATAACTTTTCTTTTTACGATCTGAAGATAGTTCTAACTATTTCAGTGTGTAAACATGCAATATATTTTATATCACAATAACATTCAATACCTTAAATGCTCTTGGGCAATTAACTGAAGGCTACTTTGAAAGTAAATAATATTTATGTTTATAGATCATGCACAATTACAAATTCCTTCTTCTATATCCACCCGCACTACTTTTTCTAGTATCAACTCTGTTGTCAAAACAAGTTTTTTCCTTAACGAAAAAAATAAAATTCTTCTTTAAAATTTATGTATACAACTTCAAAACTGTGTTCAGATTTTTTTTTTTTTTCTTTCTTTCTTTCTTCTTCTTTTTTAAAAAAAAGGCTACAAGTAATAGATTTTGGAACAAAACCAGTTATTTCGAACAAAACTTGTTCTATCCTTTTAAAAAGAGGCAAGACAAATACAAAAGAAAAAAAGTGCACTAATCGCCGGGAAACAAGTTCGAAGACGAAGCGATCTTTTTCCTTCCCCTGACACAATCTTCCGCTTCCAAACTTAATCCCCAAGTTGAAGTATCCTTTCACAAAAGCTTGAAGAAGACAAATAATACTCTGGAACCCGATTGTGCTCTACGGGGATTTAACTGCTTGGTCCTTCTTCCCCCGGGTTTTGGAACATGGATTCTTCCACGGACATCTGTCAACTGGACTAAGTGGCCGTCACATTCCGTTGGAATGTTGTGCAGCAGCAACCATTTCTGGCTCATTTGCAGTTCAGGTAGGTTTGAAGATGCTTTTACGCATTAGTTAAGCTTGCCATTAATTTCGGAAAGAGCGATGCTGTAAATCAATTGAGTGGAATCTCCTATCTCTGGTGTTAGTGGCGGTCACTGTTTGTTCATCTATGAAACAAACTCCTAATAGAGACGAATGGTTCCAGAAGTCCTCTGGATGCCTTCTCAAGAATGCGGTGCGACAAGTAATGGAAGGAAGACTTCTTTTTTTTTGCAGAGTATCTAGAAAAATAAAGAAAAAGAATACTTAACATGCATCGCAATTGGCTATATATAGATTTATATCAAAAAGTATACCAATACATTATTACATCAGAACTTTTGCCAATACTACTAATTCTGAATTTGTTAAAAGAAACTGTAGCTAGTACTGCTATGGATAGTTATAAGTAAAATTATTTATGTTCAAAAAATAACTGTTGGGAAAATTGTAAAATGTTCTGTTACATTACATTCCTTGTTTTCAAATGCAACTTAAGCCGGTTCTACATTTCAGCAACTATAATAGTAACTACCACTACTATTATAGTTCCTGCTACTATAGATAGCAGTAAATACAAATACAGTCCACTAATTTTCGTGATTATTTATAAATAAATTAGAATTTATTAGAAATAGATAATAAATTAATAAATTAAAAATATGATTTAAGGCATTGAGTAAACTATTAGAAACCTTAATGAATAAACATTTAAAAGAGAATTTTATAACAATTTTAAACATAAATCTTTTATAATATTAATAAGCACCGCAGATATATAAAAATTTAGATTTCATTAAATAATTGAATGTTAAATAGAAATAGAAAACTTTAAATCGTTTAATTTGTTAAATATATTAGGGTTAGTCTATTTATAAAATTCATTTTTATATAGGTTATATTTATTTCATCTATATGCGTACTGCATCAAAAAATAAATAACACACACACACACACACATATATATATATATATATATATATATATATATATATATATATATATATATATATATATATATATAATGTATGTATATATGTATACTGCATAAATAATAATGATGAAAAAAACACAATAACAATGTATTTACTTTTAAATGCTTTTCGTTCTTTATTGAATTAATTTCTCTAATAAATAATAAAAGTTTAAAGAGAACTGAATTTTTTTATCCAAATAAAATTTCTTAAATATAATTGGTTTGGGTTTACTTAAAATAATTAAAAACATGCCAGACTTATGGATAAAAAAAACATTTGCTAACAAGGCAAAACAAAAAAATTTTAAACACTCAAATTCTAATAAGGAAATAGAAAAAAAAATGCTACTAGAAATAACAACTTCGATCCCATTAAAAAGTATTAAATAACTCCATGTAGAAAAAAAAAATGTAAAACAAAACTTTAAACCGTAGCATTATTGTTTTTCTTTTTGGAAAAGTACGACTTCGAAGCACAATATTCCACCGAGATATTTTAACTGGACGAAGAAATCAAACCAACAAAGACAGAAATCTCGTTTCCAAATCTACTGAACTAATTAAAGTGTCTCTCATTATAGAGAAACTATTTGTTGGCGGTTAAAATTCTGGGAAAGCTTTTGTGACTTTTTGGATACTCGCCAAGTTCGGATTGTTTAGCTACTATAAGAAGGACAAAAAAAAAAAAAAAAAAACCTTTTTAATCTTCAACAAAGAATTGCTTAATTTAAAACCACCATTGCAACTGATTGCTGTTTAAGTTTATACATATAGACTTTTTTCTACATCCTCTTTATTCAAGTTCAAAGATTGAATGCGCAAGCAATTTGCTCCCAGTTTTAAATGCGAGAAGATTATGTTAAATTATGTGACTAAAAATCTTTTTGAGTCAGAATAATTCGCCTTTTGTTTAGTATGGACAGTGTGGTTTTGTGTTTCTAGTAGTAATAAATAACGCGGGTAATCTTCCTTTTATATTGGGTACACCACAACAAAAGAGCCCGTTTTGGTTGCATTCATTTAATAAATTGGAATATTATTTCTTGTTGAAAAGATTTTTCAATAAATTTAACTCAGAACAAGTTATAAATATAAAATTTCCCATTAAATAATAATTATATTTTCGGTTAATCCCACTTCATTTTGGATGGAAAAACAACTATCGACTTAAAATATGAACGTTTTGTTCAATTGTTTAGACTAAAACTAATGATGAAACCAGAAAATTTATTGCATATAACACATGATAAATTTTTAAAAATGTTGTGAGTTTTTATATATAAAGATTGCATCATAACACAACATTGTTTTAAGAGAGAAATATTATTTGGAAAGGATTATAAGATAATAATTTTGAACAGAATTTTTTTTCGAGAATTTCTCGATGAATTTTATACAATTGTTCATATTATTCATTATGTAATAATGTACTCACGTGTATTTTAATACTCTAAATCTAAAATTAAAAAAAAAAAAAAAAAATACTGTTCATACAAGATCGAAGATCATCACTTATACTTTTAGAATCAAGTCAATTCTTGTAAAAGTTTTGTAAACCATTTTTTACAAATTTTAAAGAAAATCAAATTAATGATTATAAATTATTTTGGTATAATTTTAAATAAATTTTTTATTACTATGTTAAAAAAAAATTCCCTGACTCTTTCTTTATCACCTTAATATTGAAAAGAAGAAAAGAAAAAAAAGCAGTAATAAAAGCAAAAAATAATTATAAATATTAATAATAATAGTTTTTTTTTTTCTTATCCCATTTGACCACATCTTGAACAAGTTCAAGAACCCATGTGGCTCATGGAATGAGGGAACGAGGGCAGCTTCTGATTCAGCTTGTGATAGAGTACCCTAATAGAGTAGCTTGTGATAGATTATAAAAGGTAGAAGTCTGACATAGCTCCGTGTCGCTGAAGTGGGAGGGGCCTTCTGGGTCTTTTAATGGAAACTACCCTGAATTTGCGTATCGTATGAGAGAAAACCCAGAAAACTCTCACCAGGTAGTCCGACTGCTAAACAAGATGTTAAACATCACAAACGTCATCGAATCTCCACGTTTTTGGAAACAGTCTCTGAAATAAAGCCTGACTTTTGCTCCGCGTAGCTGAAGAAGGAGGACAGTGCCGTCCAGAAGGACTTTTAGGGGTAACTATGCATTTGCGAATCGTATGGGAGGAAACCCGGAAAACTCCCAATATTTAGTCTGACTCACGAGACAAGTTGCTGAACAAACGTCATAGTGCCAACTCTTTTTTTTTTTTTTTTTTTTTGAAATAGTGTCAACAACAAAGCCACCAGTGAATTGAACCTCAGCCCTGATGTTCACCAGCGGCGCACGCTGCCACTGAGCCACAAGTCGGGCACTGATTTAAGTTGAATTTGAAAAATCGACATCAAGGGATGTAATGTAACAGAAAATTGTAGTTTTCCCAACAGCTATTTCTCACAAAAGCTTTTCGAACAGAAATAATTTTAGGAACATTCCTTTTTTTCCAAACAATTTCGTCTATTCTTCATTTTCTGGGGGTTATTTATTACAGCATATGTGATCGAGATTCTGAAAAAAAAAAAAATTAAATGGAAAGCAATAGATGCGCAGCAATAAATCCAAGTTGACAGCAGGACACTCGGAAACGAATGAAACAAATGGCAAAAATAAATAGCTTTGCCACTTTAATATTCCATTTAATCTTTCACGGTATTAGGAATACATCATCCAACATTCGAATCCCCAAAACGCGGTCGTCTCTGTTCAGAAAAGTCGCTTAGTGGCAACTTCAATAAAACGATTGAAGGGAGAGCGAAAAACTATTTCAAAATGAAATAAAGTCACGTAAAGATGTTTCGAAAATAGACATTTCGGAGGAATGGGATAGGACAGCGTGAGTGATACGTGAAATAAAACTCGATTTCTTAACACGAAGCGGAAATAAAAATATGGTTGGTTGGTTTGAGTTTATCAGCCACAACCACCTATTTCTTTTATTATTTTACTTCAAGAAATTTTGTCCTTAGAACAACATATGCTTGTAACAACATCTCACTCAACAGTTAAGGTCAAAGTTGCAAAACTTAGCATAAGAATCGTAATTACTTAAACGCGAACAATTAACTGGCCCTTTTTTTTTCATGTGCCCCTCTCGCATTTGCAAATAAAAGCACTATCTAATTGCAACTATTTTTGAAAAACTATTTTAAAATGAATCAAAGCCAAGTAAACATGTTTCGGAAATAGACATATGGAAGGAATAGGTAGGACAGTGTGAGTGATACGTGAAATAAAACTCGATTTCTTAACACGAAGCGGAAATAAAAATCTGGTTGGTTGGTTGGAGTTTATCAACGACCACCACCACACAATTTTTATTTTTTATATTTTACTTCAAGAAATTTTGTTATCCTAATACAACAGATCTGCGAGTTCATTTCAGTCAATAGCTAAGGTCAGAGTTGCAAAACTTAACATAAGAATCGTAATCGTTTTCTCTGTGTTCCCCTCACATTTGCAAGTCAAAGAGCTATCTAATTGCAACTATTCTTGAAATCTATTTTAAAATGAAAAGACAATCAAGTAAACATGTTTCGAAAAAAAAAACATGGGTGATACGTGAAATAAAACTCGATATCTTAACTTGAAGCTGAAGTAAAAATCTGGTTGGTTGGTTTGAGTTTATCAGTGATCACCACAGATTTTTTTTTATATTTTACTTCCAAGAAATTTTGTTATCCTTAATACAACAGATGCTGCGAGTTCATTTCACTCAGCGGTTAAGGTCAGAGTTGCAAAACTTAGCATAAGAATCGTAATTACTTAAACGCGAACAATTATCAAGCCTAAGTATCACCAGGACCGCTTTTTTTCTGTGCCCTTCCCCCCCACACTTACAACGCACAACACTATCTAATTGCAACTATTTGCTATCTATTTGCAACTATCTAACTTTGAAAACTATTTCAAAATGGAATAAAGTGAAGTAAAGATACTTCGAAAATAGACATTTCTAAGGAATAGGGTAGGGCAGTGTGAATGATACGTGAATCGTCTTCGATTTCTCGATTCTTAACTCGAACAAGAAATAAAAATTTGTTTGGTTGGTTTGAGTTTATCAGCGACCATCACAGATTTCTTTTATTATTTTTTTATAACTTTACTTCCAAGAAATTTTGTTATCCTTAATACAACAGATGCTGTGAGTTCATTTCACTCAGCAGTTAAGGTCAGAGTTGCAAAACTTAGCATAAGAATCGTAATTACTTAAACGCGAACAATTATCAGGCCTAAGTATCACCAGGGCCGCTTTTTTTTCTGTGCCCTTCCCCCTCACATTTGCAACTCAAAGCACTATCTAATTGCCGCTAAGAAGATCCCTCCTGCGTAATTTACAACAGTGCCTTGGCTTAGGGGGAAAAAATGCATATGTCAGAAAGATCTTAGGGATTTTAGTGAACTCATTAATAAGAAGGTTTTCCTCTGCAGTTTGCGTAATTAGTGTTCCACCACGTTTTGTTTATCATCGCTAACGCGGTGGACTTACTTGTTGAGTGGAGAGCGATTTTTCTCACTAATTACCTAAATTAGTGGGTTAGAAAGAGATTTAAGCTCACGGATAGGGAGAACTAGAAAGGCATAAAATATTAGCAATCCGGTTAATTATACGACGATGATGATCTTATGGAATACTTCAATGTCTTTATTGGTAATTCTTTTGAAATGATCAAGGGTTCTTTAAATTAGTGGATTGATGGCTCTTCGCATGGTAATCCTTTTTCAGATTAGTAGTTGAAGATATTCTAAACTAGTTTTCTGGCGAGGTGCAAATTACGCTCCAACGATGTCTAATGCAATTATGTGTTTAATCTGATAGTTATAACCAGACAAATTAAAGTTTTGAAATTAGCGATGTAAATAATATTAGTGAAGTTAAAAATTCATTGCAATGATCATTAGAAAAAAAAAAACTAAAGTGAATACATCTGGAATACTACACACAAACGTACATTTCTACCGGTAACTGATATAATGTTACTTCTAAAGAAGTAGGGAAAGTAAAATTATAACCATAGAAAGCATCCAAAAAGAAATTTTAGATTAATTCATTTTACATATTTTGCGTAATGTTTTTCTGTTTTCCTTCATGTAACTGTAACCAGACTGTTATTGATATAAATAGCATTAAATTCCACAGCAATTCTTATTGGAAAAAAATACAAATTAAATGTATTTGAAACACGATATTAACACATTTCTACCCTTACAAGGCATTACATAATTCCTAACGATTTAAACACCCACAAAGAAAAAAAAATCCAAAAAACCATAGATTTAAACACCCACAAAATAATTTCACATAAACTAACTCTACACCTTTTAAGTACAAAAATGTCTACATAAAATAATTAGAATTCAGAACACTTAATAAATCAGAGCAATTTATCTCATTTAAAAAAAAAAAACAAGTTATTTAACATATTTAGCCCGAAATTTTTTTTTTTAACAGAACAATGTTAAAATCTTATACAAATGCAGGAGGCGAAATGTAATCATTGAATCTTCAACAATAAATATTTCATATGTTAAAATACCTCTTAAAAGTGTTTGGGAATCCTGTCAAACAAGTTACTTGTGTACATGATAATTTTTTTCTTCATGAAAATTTATGGAGAAATATAGATTATGCAAGATAAAGTGACTATGTCTAATGCAATTATGTGTTTGATCTTATATAGTTATAACCAGACAAATTAAAAAGTTTTGAAATTACTGATGTAAATAATATTAATGAAGTTAAAAAGTTCATTGCAACGATCATTAGAAAAAAAAAATTTAAAGTAAAAACACCTGGAGTACTACAGAAAAACGCGCATTTTTACCGGTAACAGATATAATATTGTTCTAAAAAATTATTAACCATAGAATTATAACCATTTTCAAATTATAACCACAGAAAGAACCCACATAGAAATTTCAGATTAATTAATTTTAAATACTTCGAGCAATGTTTTTCTGTTTTCATTCTTGTAACTGTAACCAGACAAATTAAACTCTTATTGATATAAATGCCATAATAATTCCAAATCAATTCTCAATCGAAAAAGATACAAATTAAATACATCTGAAATACGATATCCCCACATTTCTATCCTTACAAGGCATTACATAATTCCTAACGATAAATGGAACATAAACCAAAAGCCACAGATTTAAACACCCACAAAGAAATTTCACATAAACTAATTAGAATTCTTAACACATATTAAATCAGAGCAGTTATTTAACTTATTTATCTTGGAATTTTTTTAACAGAACGAATCAATCTTATACAAATGGAAGAGGCAAAATATAATCATTGAATCTTCAACAATAAATATCTCACATCTACAAACACATCTTAAAACTGTTTGGGAATCTGACAGACAAGTTACTTGTATACATAATAATTTTTTTTTTTCATGAAAACTTATGGTGAAATAAATATTATGCAAGATAAGAGTGAAAAAAAAAAAATAAAAACCGTTTAAGAACTAACATATAATTACAGAGTCAAATGACAGTTGATTTACAACGGAATAAGTTTCACAACTCTATACAAATCACATGCAAATGCTTGCAAAATAACAATTAGGCCATTAAATCAAACTTAATTGAAGCGTTTCACAAAAAGTCTAACAATTTGAATAAGCAGCAGCATTATCACCTGCATTAAGCGATAATGAAAAAGAAAAAAAAAAAGTTGCATGTCGGCAAAGAATGTGTGATTTACGTTCAATGGCGGGCCCCAATACCTGATATGGTATATACCTAATATCCTGTTGTTGACACCATAGGGATAAAAAACATCGTTCGAGAATTAAGATATCTCTTGGCCACTACCTACCCGACAGAGAAATATAGATGTAGACATAAATTATAGCGGAGTGTCGATTTTTTATCTTTATTTTTAGTCTTTGTTTGGAACTAATGAAGTTCTTTAAGTTCCCATAATTGAGAGCTAGACCAACAATTTTCTCAATGATTAATCGTCTTTTGAGTGAATCCAAAACAATGACCCCAGGAATGGAAATCATTTGGGGAGAAAGCAATGCAGAATAAATCATAAAAATGGTTCTTCATGATTTCAGACGTTTGATTTTCTGTTCTGCGGCTATGTATTCCACATACGTCTGGCAGCTGGTTTTTAAAACGGTCTCCATTCTACGGTTCTTTCGAAATTTCTTTAACTCGGTAAACAGTAATTGATTCTTTTTATGGTCGTTGAACATAATTTATTTTATTTTCATTTGTTTTTTATCAAAACATGAAAACATCCTGTTTTAACAGTTAGCTATCGTATGTGATATTATTAGAGATAAAAAAAAATTATGCTACAATTGTTTATAGAAAAAAAATGACAGAAAATTGTGCTTATTTCCATCAAATGCTTAATTTTCAATATAAAGGATTTGATTATATTTGTACTTGCAAAAGATTATTACAATGTACATAAAAATATTTATAAAATAATAATACAATTTGTACCTAGTAATATATTTATTGTGGGATTTTAAATTTGATTATTTTGCTATGCTAGTTTGACTAGAAATATTAGCTGATATTTTAAACTATAACTAGTTGTAAAAAAATATTAATATCATATAAATTAAAAAGGATTATTACAACTTGATAAATTATGTAGATTTTATGAAAAAATATACGGTAGGATAAATTATTATATATTCTCTACATATGGGTCCTACTTCTGGTTAATTACGTGTATGTGGATTATTATGGAACAATTTTAAATATTTGGTAGTAGCTTTTTATTCTTATTTAATGCAAAGTTCAATCAATTTTTTAAAGAGTGTTTTTTAAATATAAGTTTTTTTTTCCTTGAATGTGTCTGTGAATATTCAGACAAGTTTTAATTTCTTAAAATCTCGAGATATTAAATTTTATCTTGTTATGCAGCTCATATGACTATAATTGTAAAATTGGTTCAGTTTATTTTCCTTTATAATGGTTACAACAGTATTACATTTTAATTTTATCATTAAATCACTAAATTAAGTAAAGTAAATCACTATATCCACCGTTATGGATACTTTAACTTTTATTACAAAACTTCAGATAATTAAGCTGTTTGACATTTAATATTATTATATTCTTGCAAAAATAAAAATTTAAATAAAGATTTTTAAAAAGAAATAAATTCAAGCAAATCTGTTATTCTCAAAGACTCGTTTCCGTAAATAACAATGTACTTAGATTCTCCTCAATGTACTTAGTGTACTTAAAGGCTCAATGCACTTAGATTCTCCTTTCTGGAACATTAAAAATTTCATAATAAGCAAATTTGTTAATATCAGACCATTATTAATTGAAATATTATTCAAATACATACTCAGGGCATTATTAGTAGGCAATTTTACGACTTATACCATCCAGAAAATTGCCAATAACACCACATTATCGAAACGCCATAGAAGAAAAATACCGTCAAATTAGGACAAATTTTCACCAAATTCTTATAAGACGGCAATGAAAATCTAAACTAAAAACCTATCTTGGAAAGAGCACTAATAGAGACAGCAATACAAGAGAGCATGTCATCCAAATCATTAAAAGCGGATGTCGACATTGCATACAGCTGTCTTTTACTTGCGGGGTCCACCCATATAATTGCGCACCTCAACTCACAAGAAGCTGTTATTAGATAACCAAGGTACTACAGACCAGGGATCCACCTCATGTTTTTTCAACATCCGAATCAAAAAACCGACCGAGGGCCGACACAGATACTCACGGGGAGTAACAAACCTGCGCTTTACCATAATGCCTTACCACAGCCTCGGGCTGGCCAAGATACTACATACTACAGGTAGAGACTGATAGGGAAGCATAATAACGTACCTTTAGCCCTCGAGGTAAATGATGATGAGCTTCAAAACCAGTGATTTAGCGACGCGAGCGAGTGATGTTGTAAATCGTTTTTAGCGCTTTGGTGGACGTATACTAATGAGCCAGCATCATTCTGCGTGCAAGAGGGAAAAAGTTGCAAATTTCGTACCGGTATCAATCTTATAACTTTTGTGTCGCTGCGTAGTAAAAATGGATCCATCCCCCTTTTGCAATATCGTAGTTATTTCCTTCCCACCACCCCTCTTCAATGGAAAAGTTTTGCCCCCTGCCGCTCAGAAAATGAAGAAATGGTGTAGAAGCAAGTTTCACATGATTTCTTGTAGTAGATCTACTACCACCAACTTGCGATGAAGAAAAGAGTTCATAAAGACGTGAATAATACCTCCAGGCTGTGGATATGTAAATGAATCTTGAGAAAGTTTATGTACCGCTACCATGTTTAAAATGGCTTTAAGGTCAAACAGCGCGAGGGCATACTAGAAATGAGGAGCAGGAGCAGTGTAAATTGATTTACTTTAACTTAAGGGCAGAAAAAGAGGAATGTAAGTCAAGAAAGAGATAACATACATATACATTTTTTTCTCCGTGAAAAGTAGAAAAATATGATAAGAAAAAATGCTTTAGTAAAAATTTCATTAAATTGAAACAAAAGAATAAATATTTTTCATGACTAGTAAAAAGTTCTTTTTTTTTTATTACTAACAAAATGTTTTTATGAAACATAGTTTTTTTTTTATTAATATTTTTACAAAACATAGTTTTTTTTTATTAATATTTTTCTAAAACATAGTTTTTTATTAATATTTTTATAAAACATAGTTTTTTTATTAATATTTTTCTAAAACATAGTTTTTTATTAATATTTTTATAAAACATAATTTTTTTATTAATATTTTTATAAAACATAGTTTTTTTTTATCAGCTTTATATGTGAATATTATTATTATTAAAAAAATTCATTAGGAAAACAGTTTTAAGAATACACATTCATTAACTATATTTAACTTTATTCATTATTTATTATGAGGAAAAGACAATTCAAATTTCGAGAAAGTTAAGAAATAAATGTTGATAAACAAACAGTACTAAAATTAATTATAGTAACATAATTATATGATTAAATGAAGAGAACTTAATTTTTTCCACTAAAACAAGATGCAGCTTTAACTATTTTTACTAATCAAAATTCCTTATTACCATATTAATTTAATTTCTCTAATACAATGGATATTTTGGAGATTTGAAATGTAAATTCGCTTTGAGATTTATCCTTTCCATTATATAAATTATTTGTATAACGATATACTATTGTTTGAGAACTGAAATCAAATCCAGATGCATAATTGCTTAGAAATTACACTCCAGGGATGACCTCGAAATAGCAAATGATACTTCAGAGATTTTCCCGCTATGACGGTGCATTATCTATTCACAACAGCAACTTCGAAATTGAATTCGATCAAGTTATGTGTTCGATACTAAGTTCGGATGGAAGTAGATGAGCAGAAAATTCGTTATTTTTCACCTTATGCTTTTTAACACTTTAAATCATTCAATAAACGTATTTATCTATAATTCTATTTTTAGGTTTTTTATTTATTTTGATAGTGAAATGGGATTTTTTAATATCCATAATGAACATTTTTTTATTAAAAGGTTTTAAAAAACAGGATAAATTTAACTTGAACGAGCTAAATTTCATTTTTTATTTCATTGTTTTATTTTCAATTGAATAATTTGAATTAATATAAAATTTAATTATTAAAACCTGCATATTTATACTAAAAATATATATAAAAGAATTATAAAGATATAATATAAAAATAATTAAAGTAGCAGTGTGATAATAACATGGTCTGGGTTACTTTTAAACGGATAAATAATCAAGACAGATTTTGAAAAAGCACTTCAAATTTCTTTTCGTCTTTTTATAATAAGAACTTTGAAAGTTTTTAAATAATGTTTCAAGAACGTTTTCCGAAAATACTGTTTTATATAAATGGTATTTAATTATTTTCACAAATTTAGGTTCGTTGCTGTTATTATTTTTATATTAAATATATATAATAATGATAAACATCTGTAAGTAACTAAACTTAAATTAATCATAGATTCTTATCAATTAGTGATGTATTTGTTCAGTAAGGGAATAGAGTCTTCAAGTTTTTTACACTTTTGTGTATATTTTGATGAAGAATATCACTTCGATGAATCACAAAAATATTGTATGAAGAAAACATTTTCAATAATAGTAACTGGTCATAACTGCTTTACACGTGAAGAAAAAACATTCCTGCAACCAATCGAAGGCATAGAAAATTATTAATATGTAGAAAGTTTATTAATTAAAAATTCTAATCGAAAACAGAAATTACACTCATAACAACTTCCTTCGTAGCAAACTGCAAACCAACATTTGTTCCACCGAAGTAAATAATGGTTGGGATTTTACAATAAATATAGATCTTTAAAGCATTTGCAGAATGTCACCAATAAAAATTTAACAGATAGTAAGAAAGAAAAAAAAAAAAATTCTGCAAATTGAATTAGCACTAACATCATAAGAGCAAAATAAATAAGTATACCACATACTGGTAAATAGCCTTAAGCACATGCATGCTTGAGGCTGTCTACCAGTATTGAGTGCTATCTAGCAGTACATTTGAGTGCCAGTATTTGAAGTATTTTTATTCAAATAGAGGGTGCTTGGAAAGTATATGTAAGAAAAGGTTGAATGTTGATTGCTGTTTAATATAGAAGAAATAAAAATAGGATTTATAAACTACTTTTGTAGATATAGAAGAAGAATTTATCAAATTAAGTGAATAGAAAAATCTTTACGTAGGTCTAAGAGTATATATATATCTATATATATATATATATATACATACTCTCAGATCTACGTAAAGATTTGTCTCTATAGAGTAGAGATTTCTATGTATATATATATATATATTATGTGTGTGTATGCTTTCATATAATCCTCAATATGAAAACAACAATAATAATTTAGACAATTGTAACAACAATTCAGATCTGTACGCCAAAATAGAATTTTTTTTTTCTGATATGCATACAAAATATTAAATACATATCAGTGTTTTGAGATAAGGAAAACTTGGAAGTCATTAAGCTCATTGCCTGCAAAAAAGAGATATATTTATAAAAAGAAATAAATATATAAAAATAAAACCTGTTTGTGTCAGAATAAATGATATATTAAACATAAGCGCGAAAAAAATAATATTTTATTCAAAACACACCGCATCAACATTTTGAAGATCATGTTAAACTATCTCATATTTCTTTTTTATTTCCTTTCCCTCTTATATGAGCCGAATCCAAATGAACAAAAAAAAAAAGATTCTATCTTTTAAACATAAATACTCGCCAATTTAAGATACCATCGCTCTATTAGAATGGCATGCTCCTATTGTGCACAACCGTCCATAGATCTCTTTTTTTTCTTTTATGCTACATTCATCGAGGTAATGCATTTCATTGTTGTATATGATGGACGCTTTTAAGTTTTACGCAGAAATAAAAAAATAAAAATAAAAGAAAATCTTGACCTTCTCCGTTTTCTTATAGTTCCTATCGCAGTTTTACCAAACCCTCCACATGATATCGGCATGCTGAATCTCTTCCATAAAGAGTGAACTGCGTGCCATTATACTAAGTACCGAACACACTGGTCTTATCGCAAATTCCGGAGAAAAGGCGATGTGATAGGGTCCACAAGACCCTTCAGGGCACCCCTCCGTGACTCACGACTATCTTCTGACGTGAATATGTTCACTCACGATCAATTTATTTCGCCCTTTCCATGGCATTGCGTATCTTACATATATAACACTTAATACCAGTTCTTGATTCTTTTTTCAACTTTTTATTTTTTTTTGGCGAAAGGGGAAGATTTTATCGCCAGTTTTGGCGACGCCTTTGAAAGATTTTTGTTTTCCACCAGGGCTGGAAAAGTTCGATGCTCCCCCAAGAGATTGAAGATGGCGTTTTTTGGCCACGTATTTGGCCTCTAAAGAGAGCGAGAGAGTTCCACTCTAATCTACATTCTGCATCTTGACCGGTTCACGAGGATCCATAAGAAAGAGATTAGCCGTCAGAAGTGCAGAAAACGATGATTTAGAGGAGCTGTCTGCCTCGGTGTTATCGTGAGGAAGCATCCTTCAGAAGTTAACAGAAAAAAGTGGAAAAGAAACAGATGGGCAAGGAGGAAAAAAAATGTGGATACTTAGAAGTCACTGAAATAGGATCGATCAATCGTGTTAGTACAAATCTTATCATTTTCATATTTATTTATTTTCGATTAACTATTTAATATTTCGCACAGCAACCTAAAATTACCAAACAAAAACATTTTGAATAAATGAAATACTACTGTGCCCAAAAAGTGAGACCAATTACTTTTTTTTTTCAAAATCATTTTTTTCATCACCGTGAAATATTTCAAACTATTAGTGCAGTTTAAATTATAATATTTAAGCGTAACTTAAATCTCTTGCGTGTTTTAAGACGTACAACATGGGCAATAATGCTTATATTTACATATTTATGTATCCTTTAGGTTAAGTAGAGTTAAGCCATGGATAATATTTGTTGACAGTAAAATTATAATTTAACTACAAAGTGACAGAAGAGGGATTATAATTTGTGTTCCCTTAAAAATTCATCCATAAAAGATTTTATTTCTAAACTATATAAGTCTCGAAATACAGTTGAAGATAAAAGACACCCTCCAAGATTTCAGTAGCATATGAACAAAACAAACAAGGTTTTATACGAATTATATTAACAAAAATAATTATATTGTAAAAAAAATTTAAACAAGAAAATAAACCATAGATTATGTTGACAGTGTGATTGGCTAAGAAAAGGAATTCCCATATCCATAGGTTATGATTGTTTATTGACGAAAATGTGTGTCCCATAAGAGAGAAAAGTGAGAGCATATTTTGTTTAACTTTTAAATTAGCAAATATCAGTTGGTTATACAATAACAATATTTACTACTGTGCCCAAAAAGTAAAACCAATTTTTTTTTCAAAAATTCTTTATTTATTCTTCCACATTTATTTCATCGCCTTCAAAGTAATCCCCTCCGGACACATTGTCGTCTTCAACGCGTTCTCTGCCTACTATGAACTGTTTAAACCATTTCTAAACATTTTTTACCCATACAGGAATGCTCACCGAATGCCTTCTACAACATTTTATACGTTTCCGCAAAAAAAAATTTAATGCAAGTTTTTGCTCAATTAATTCAGACATTTCAAAAATCGCCGGAATCAGTTTTAGCGTCTCACAAAGCCAAACGCTAATAAATATTTTGACGTAAAATTTCACACAGATGTCAAGGACAGCGCCAGCAACCAAAAAAAAAAAAAAAATTGAAATTCCATAAGCCCCTGAAATTTTAAAATGAAAATTGGTCTTACTTTTTGGCCACAGTAGTATTTATTTATTTTCTATTAACTATTTAATAGTTCGCATGGCAACCTAAATTTACGAAATAAAAACATTTTGAATAGATGAAATAAAAAGAATTTTAAAAGCAATAAAGTTAAAGTATCATTATTTTCAAAAGCAATAAGATTAACGTATATACATATATATATAAATAAAAGGATTTTACACAAACTATCTAACATGTATAAAATATCTGCTATATTAGTGGTAAAGGTCAAATTCATTTTTTGGTTTTAGCAATTTTATTTTATTCTTAGTATAAGTTAATTAATGACAAATTAATTTTGTTAATTATTTATGCGTACTAAGAACTGATAACTAAAAATTATTTAGCTAAAATTTTGTTTTTCGAACTATAATTATAATTAATAACTTTTTATTTTAAAGATACTTTTTTAAAAAATGATTTAATAAATAACTGTTAAATTACTTTTTAAATCTTTTGGGTTCTGGTACTATTTTAAAATAAATTAATTTAAGAAGAAAGTATCTTTTTTTGAGAATTAAGTAAAAAATATTTAACAAATTAAATATTGAAAGAAATTCAAATTAAATGAATTAATTTAAGTAGAAATAAATTGTAATTTAATTAATGACAAATTAATTTTGTTATTTATTTATGCATACTAAGAACAAATAATTAAAAAATTTAAAAAAAAAATTATTTTAGCTAAAATTTTGTTTTATGAACTATTAATTATAATTAATATTTTATTTCAAAGATACTTTAATTTCAAAAAGGACTTAATAAATAACAATTAAAATATTTTAAAAATATTTTGGGTTCTTGCATTATTTAAAAAAAAAATCCATTTAAGAAGAAAACATATTTTTGTGAATTAAGTAAAAAAACTATTTAACAAATTAAATAATTAAAATAAATTTAAATTAAATGAATTAATTTAAGTAGAAACAAATTACAATTACTTAAGCAAAAATTTTAGAAATTTTTTTACACATTTTTGTTACTTAAATCAAAATATAAGATTAAACATTTATTAATACAATTATCATTAATGGTATTGAATAAAAAGACAAAACAAACACTACGAAAAAAAAAACATTGATTCTTAAAAGTGTAAAAATAAACAATTAGCATGTACAGTTATTAAGTGATTTGAAAATCAACACTATTTATTTGCAGACCTTAATTTTTTCAGGAAATTTTCATGATCTAAGTTAGGACTAGATGCTTTAATAACTTTGTTTAATTTTTTTAAAAAAGATGGTTTCTGCCATATTTATGGTTGATTACATTTTTGTGTTATGATAAAATATTTTCCAACTTCAACTCAATAAAGATACAAAAATTATAAAGAACATTATAATTAAAAGAAAGTAAAAATATCTCCATCAAAATTTTAATGGTGTATCACTGATTTACTTTTTAAGTATCTTTACTTTAAATGGTGTATTACTTATTTACTTTTATGTATCTTTACTTTGAATGGTGTATCTTTTATTTATTTTTATGTATCTTTTACTTTGAATGGTGTATCATTTATTTATTTTTATGTATCTTTACTTTGAATGGTGTATCACTTATCTACCTTTATATATCTTTACTTTGAATAGTGTATGACTTATTTAGCTTAATGTATCTTTATTTTGAATGGTGTATCAAGTATTTAGATTAACGTAATCTTTACTTTGATTGAATGGTGTATCACTTGTATACTTTTATGTATACTTACTTTGAATGATGTATCACTTATTCACTTTTATGTATCTTTACTTTGAATACACCATTCAAAGTAAAGACACTTATTTACCTTTATGTATCTTTGCTTTGAATACACCGTTCAAAGTAAAGACACTTATTTACCTTTTATGTATCTTTTGAATACGCCATTCAAAGTAAAGACACTTATTCACCTTTATGTATCTTTACTTTGAATACACCATTCAAAGTAAAGACACTTATTTACCTTGATGTATCTTTTACTTTGAATAGTGTATCACTTATTTACCTTTATGTATCTTTACTATGAATAGTGTATCACTTATTTAACTTTATGTATCTTTATTTTGAATAGTGTATCACTTATTTACTTTTATGTATCTCTACTTTGAATGATGTATCACTTATTTACTTTTTATGTATCTTTACTTTGAATGGTGTATCACAAATATCTCCATTAAAATTTGAATGGTATAGAACTTACACCAGTATTCTTAATAAACGCAACCACCAATTGTTCTTTTTAATGAAGGAAAAGCGCTGAAGATCATCGATCTCTCACCACTTCAGATTGAAAACTCTAACCAAACAAAGAAACTCTGGAGTCAGGTAAAAGCACCACTGACGATGTGCTGCTCCAAATTCTTGCTGAGTTCGTGGTTCATGAAGCCACGGTGGTACTTTTAATTAGTTAAATACCGCTCCTTCGTGGAGATTTTTCTTTTGTTCTAAAAACGTGATAGAAAACAATGGTGTCAGGAGTTGTTCAAATCCAGATTTAAGGCTAAAGTAAACCGAGGCTGGGGAGATTTTTGAATTATTTGATTATCTAGGTAAGAAAATGCTGCTCAAGCGATTTGGTTGAAAGAAGAAGTAGAAGAAGGAGGAAAAAAAAAGTCAACAATTGTATCAACATTGTGACATCAAAATTTACTTTTGCTGAAGATGTTCAAATGTTAAGATTGAATACTTTAACAACAGATTTTTAAAAAATTTAAGAGAATTCTGCCAAATTGCAAACTAATAGTGATTTACCAACCTTTGTTTTAAAAGTTCCCAAATTATTTTTTCTAAAAAATTAAATTTATAATGGACTCTTAATGTACTACTGTTTCACGTAATTTCAAGACTGAAATATTATCCAAACATTGAAGAATCTTAAAAATTTTCCCGCAAAATGTACCAAAATTTTATTAGTAGTAATGGATTCAATGAATTCGTTCATGCATTATCTTCAAATCCATTAAATTGGAATGCCATAGTAATGGATTTCAAATTTAATGGATTTCATTATAGTAATGGATGTATTTGCTGCGGCATATACTTTTATTAGTAGTTGGAAATGCATTAATCCGGCTTCTTATCTTTAGAAACCATTTTTATTCATTATGCCTTTTTATTATAATGCAATCATAATACAAACATTTCTGAATTATAAAATAGTCTTTGGAAATGCACAATTTTTATGTATATCACAAAAGATAATCGTACCAAAAGTGCCTACTGATACATTTACAACGCTGATGAAATAGCCCAAAGATTTAGAAAAGAAAAAGATTACATTTGAGGTCACCATATAGTATTGGCGATATTATATATAATCTTGATAGGATAAGAAAGAATGTAATTTAAAAAAATCCAGGAAATATTATACCCCAAATCTCGTGCTTTTGAAAATCTAACAGATAACTCATGTACATACATGCTTTAGCAATAAAGTTTATATATAACGACTACTTTTTTCATTCGATGTTAAAAAAAAAACTTAATCTTATAGAACACCAAAGTGGGTTGCATTAATCACTAAAAGAGCTATTGGACGCAAAAAGACATTTAGAAAGCAATTGCAAACTATTGGATTTGGAAGAACATTTATTCACCAAGAATCCATGTAAGACTCAAACGAGTATTTTCACTTTTCGTGCTATTAAATTTATTTTTATTTCATCCGTAAACGACAAACTTAAAAGAAGAATGAAATTAACTTTACTCAACAATGGTAGTAAGTAAGGAAGTAAGTAGTAGTAAGTAAGGAAGTTGCGAATTTCATACAGAAAATTAATTTTTTAATTACTCGTATTAGCAATTTATATATATATATATATATAACATAAACACATATACACACACATATATATATATATATATATATATGTATATATATATAAAGCTTGATGGTCGAGAGACTAGCGCTGTGGGCCCAGTGCCATAGGTTTCGTGATCGAGTCCCGGCCATGGAAGATTGTAGTGGTTCGGAATCCACTCTAAACGGTTGGCTCCAGTCTAATATGGCTGTAGAGCGTTCGGCTGACAACCCTACCCGTAAAAAAACGTCCTCTCCTGTCATGAAATCTGCTAATAGGCAGACGGCCTATATATATATAATATCTATATAAAAAGAGATATAGAAGGAAAGATGGAGATGGATGGAAAAGAATCTATCTTAGGAGACATGCAAAAAAAAAAAAAAAAGAATTGTAAATACAAGACTCCAAGGCTGTTGCATCCTCAGTGGTGCAACAGCCTCAAGGTGGGCCAAGGTCGTCTACCTACTGGCAGATTTCAAGATGAGAGATTCTTTTTTTTCTTGTTAGCCCTACGCTCAACAGCCATATAAGACCAGGGCCTACTTTTTAAAATGGATTCCAAAGCACTATAAACATCTAAGGAACGCCGAAACTCGAAACCGAAACCTGTGGCACCAGGCGCCAGAATACTAGTCACTCAGCCATCAAGCCCGAATACAAACTTAATATGCTTAAAAAAAAAAATGCATGTATGCATATAAAATTTTATGCATTTCTTTTCCCATATGAGATAAAAAAATGCATATTATCTGATATTCCTATTCATTTGCATTCAAGATAACAAAACATTAATATTTTTAATTAACATAGCATACCATGTATCAAGAAAAACGCTGAATTAATTAGCGCATTTGGCATTCGTTTAGCTTAATAACCCTTTGTTACATACTCTTCATTTCTGATTCAGATATTTGAGAGAGAACTACATGTAACTTACGTATGCATCCGCGTTAGAGCTCCAAGATTTTATCAGCATCTTAATTTATCATCGCGATTCGAAAATAAACGGCTAAATAAATTGTTGCGACAAGTGAGAGCAGGAAGTATAAGATAAATTTGAGAAAGTGAGTCTTTCGCGAAACAAATGTGCATCCTTCGCATATTTAAAGCACTGATGACGTAAGTCAAGTGTCCAAAGTATCCAGGGACCCGGGCTTCTAATGCACATTTCAAGTGACGTTAGTAACTGTTTGATCAATCAAACGGAATCCTTTGTAATTAATTAGTCAAAAGGATGGGATAATGAGCAAATAAATTAAGGGAATAAATTTCTCTTGCCGTGTCAAATGTACTGAAATAAATAATGATCTGTATAAAAATAATTTGAACGAACTCTTATCCTTGAACATGGATACTTGTTTTGAATAGAAAATTAAGAGTACATTAATATCAGATAAAATAAATAAGTAAATGAAATTTACTATAAATTTGTTGTATGATAAAGAAATTGTAGTTTCTAAGGGAACATGTTTAATTAGCGTTATTATTAATTCAATAAATTACAAAAATATTAGTTCATTTTTATGAGGTTTAAAATTATATTATTTACTTGACAAATTGTTTCAATAAAAATTTAAAAAAAGATTATCGTTAGAAAAATGAGGATGATGACAATGATTTTAATTAATCTAAAGTTGTTAATTATTTCAGTGAATTATAAATAACAACGTTATAATTAAATCAATAAATTACCAAATTATTAATTCATTTTTATGAGGTTTATAATTAGATTATTTTATTTGGCAAATTATTTCAATAAAAATTTTAAAAATATATATCGTTAGAAAGCAATTAAATTAAGGTTGTTAATTATTTCATAGAATTATAAATCAAACCAATAAAATGTGCTAAATTAAATTGGTTGTTTGAATTAACAAAAAATAAATGGTAAGTTAAAAGATTTTTTTTAAATTAAATTTTTTTTCGTGATGAGAATTTGAAAAAAAAAAAATTTTGAACTGCATTTAAAAAATTATTTTCCAAACATTTCTTTTTTTTTATGTAGTTTAAAATATTTTACTTTTAATAATAAAACCAGTTAAAAACAAGTAAGAATTAATTTGAAAATCTGAATGAAAAAATTTTACTTTTAAATTTTTACTAAAAAGTTAAAAAAGTAAAAAAAAAAAAAAAAAATGTTTATGTATACATGTCTTTATATATAATATTTATAAACACGTCATTAAAATTTTCTTAAAATATAATAATATTTTTAGAAACTCTATTAAAAAACATTATAATAAAGAAATAAAATCTCTAAATAAGCATAAAAATGCCTAAAATAAAACGTCAAGCAAAAGAAAAACTTTTTAATGTATTTTTTTCTAATTTTCACTTAATATGTCTGTATTACATGGCATAATGCTGATTATTGCTTAACCTTTAATTTTCCAGCATGCATTTCTTTAGAAATGAAGTTTATTTAAAATTTAAAAGTTATTTCTACTATTGGTTGATCAAATATTGGTTGTTCTAAATATACTTTGAATTTATCGAAAATCTAATACCCTAGAGAAGAGTTATTTTGCTGCAAGCTAATAAGAAACGAATTTCATCAAATAATGCCAGCTGGAAATTTCAAAGGACAACATGCTTTCAGAAAATTGTAAGGAAAAAAATGGAATGCATACAAAAATTTCTGTAGCAGAACTAAATAAATATTTTCTAACTGAATTGATGTTACTCGAACAAAAGTAATCCTTTATGTATAAAAAACGGCATCATTTTTAAAGTACTGAAAATTCCAGCGAATTCACAAAAGATCTATCTGTAATAATAAAAGTTGGACAGGCAAAATAAGAGAAATTTTAATACAATATGCCATCGTTGCAATATAAAAAAAAAAAAAGGCAGAAAAACATTAAAAATTTCATGAATATTATTAATGAATTTTATTGGGCCTAACGATTATCCATGAACTATTTTATGGATTTAAAAATTTTATGTACATAACATAAAATTTATAAATTCATATTCGTATTTACATAATCTAAAATTATATAGCTGGGGCCGGATGGCCGAGTGACTAGCGCTCTGGCTCTCGGTGCCACAGGCATCGAGTTTGAGTCCCAGCGGTGCCATGGATGTTTATAATGATTCGAAATTCAATTTAAACCGTAGGTCCCGACCTAACATGACAGTACGGCTGATAACTTTAACCCGTAAAAATAAAATATTTCATTCGAAATATGCCAGTAGGCAGACGGCTTTGGCCCACTATGGGCCAGTTGTGGTAAAGAAAAGAAATGGAAAATTCATACAATACACTTAAGAAATAAAATATTTAATTCATTTAAAAATTTCTATAATCTGAAATTCAATCTTTTTATAGTTCTTCTAGTCAGAAAACCAGGAAATGTAGCAATGTTATTTATTGTTATTATCTTAATACTTTCAAAATATATTTGATGGATTTTTAACCAATGAATATCATAAATATATATTAACATTTATTACAAAATAAATTATCTTTTCTATTGAAGGCAGTCTTTATGTAAATAACATGCATTTTTTTTTAAATTTAGCTACACGTCAGAATAATAATTCCTTCAATTATGAAGAAACTAAGTCGAAAAATAATCCAGATACCAAAATATATACATAATATGTATAAAATGATGGGGGTAATGATACTTTATTATTTTAAAAAACAAATGAAATATAAAAGGGCATATTTAAAAACAGCACATGAATTTTAAGAAATGTAGATAAATCATTAAAAAGCCAACATATACATATAAATATCCTCATTTCTCACATAAGTCTGACATAAATAAAAACAAACGGACAATAACAAAGGACATTAAAATTCAAATTTATGAATAATTGCTTATAAATATTTATATCCTCCAAAATATTCCGACCCAGTAGCAGCTCTCTTATTTGACACTTACAGCCAGCTTAAGAAATAATTTTCAAGATTCCAGTGAAGAAGCTGATAAACGATGATAAATACAGATTTAATCTGGAGTATTTGCACTAACAAGTTTTCAAACAAACCACCCCCTTATCGATGGCTGAGCATAACTCTTCACAGAGCGACTCGGGCCATTTGCTGCAACAAAACGATGGCACTTTTTGAGAAATGGCCATGTCCAAAAACATGCTGAAGGAATTCCTATATGGAATCCCCCATTTCAAAGGCCTCCGCAAAGCGCCCTTTGCAAATCGTTCATCACATGGGGTCACAGAGCGGTCCACAATATACGAAAATAAATTAACCGAAGCATCCTCTTAAGATGTATATCTGTGATCACTGTAGCAGCTGGTCTCCATAACTTTGGCTCATTTGTCCAAAGTACGGAGGTGTCAGAATTCTAGCACTATAAATTTTCACCATCAGCACTTTTTTTTATCACTGTGACAGTCGTCACATCCACCCCGACTTTAGTGGGACCATGCATCAAGATGACATCTTTCCTAACATTTCGAGGTTTTACCCAGTTTTCTCTCAGAGTTGGGAGGATTAAGTTAGAGTAATCCCCCCCAAGGTTTTTTCATCCTGAGTTACTCAGGGAGTTATTATTTATTAGTGGGATTTCAGGCCTATTTTTTTTTCTTTCGAGGTAGCAAAAAATTAGGCATCACATTTTTTATTTATTTTTTTCCCAAATAGTCAGAGAAGTAGTAGTTTTTACGTTGAACAAATATCCTCAATGATGAAAGTCAAGATTAACTTTCACGACATTTTTAACATTAACAGCCTTAACATATGATATTTTGGAATAAAAGTGCTTAAGATAAAGTAACTTAAAAATAGACTAAATAGATAAGATGCTTAAAAATAGTGACTTCAATTATAATCGAAAATTTCAAAATATTAGAAGCAAAAAATAATTTTATCATAGAACATAATAATTACTTTTAATGCTTTGTTGTTAAAATGTTATAATCATAAATAATTATAACTATTTTTATTAGTGTAGAAAGCAATTTTTAGCATCGAACAAATAACTTCAATGATTCAAATAAATAAAGTTTTATGAAAGCACTGTCAAAATGACATATTTATGTATTTCCTTTCTTCAAAATCACAAGAATTTCAGCGGATTCGTTGGTTTTCTGAAATTAAGGAGTTCGGTTCGACACCTAACAGGGAACTGAAAGATTCCGTCAATGTATATTATATAAGATCCCAGTAGGCGGAAAAATCCTACCATTGCCATAGAGAAAAAGAGTGTTCATCTCAAATGTCTCATCTCTTTTTTGGGAGGGGGGCATTTTATACTTGAGTTTATGCTACATATCTTCCACTCTAGTAACTTCTTTTAGTACAGCAGTTTTATCAAAAATTCCCAAAGACAGATGATCAGATTTTGTTCTAATTTTTTAAATTAGTTTTAAGAATGACAGGAACAAAAAAATTTATTTCTACTTGGTATTTTTTATAACATTAGTTTTAAAACACTGAATTTTTTTAAATAGCACTGGTGTTCAACATTAATAAACTTTGAATATTTTATTGATTTGCTCCAAAATGCTTCCTAACAAAGATACAAACCTTTAGTGCAGAACACGTAAAGGTATAAGTGTTTCAGCGAGTTACATGTAGAGGAATAAGTTTTACAAAGTCATCTATACCTTCATCATACGTGGTGCTTTTCTTGCGGCATTCAATTAAATTTAAAAGCGTAACACATATCATCTGGATGATGGAGCGATATAACGAATCACGATTAAACTGGAAGCAAAGAAGACTCATCTGCAGATTGCTAGAAACATAAATGTAACACCCAAAGTCAAGTCCAATTTATTAAGAGTTTAAGGGTGCTTGATCTGTTGAGATAAAATTTGGTAAAAATTCTCGAAAGCCACAACGCCCAATGGAGATCCATACTTGCCCATTAAAGTGGGCGTACAGTTCTCTTATGACTTTATGTAACCATAGGAGAGGGTGCTCTTCAGAGGGCAAATTGCAACTCATTTCCACATCCCAGAATTATCTAGAACCGGAAAATCACGTTGCTGGAGAAATGAGACCAACTGCCACGGAGATTATTTGATTTCTGGTAAAAATTCTCGATGTAAAAGTTGAATATTTGTAAGAGTGAACCATATATTCTATTAATCAATATTTCTGTTCGATATTTTAAGCCCTGCTTTAGACTTTCCGGTGCTGATTAGTTTTAAGCACAATCATGCATGTGTTTCATGATTGTTTGGTTATTTATTTATTTATTTACTTATGTCAATTTAAATGCATATCTAATTTCAATACAGTCTGCTTCGTAGTTTAGAGATATTGGAATAAAGTTAAAGTTCTCCTACCAGTGTATTTCGGTACCTACATATCAGCAAAGTAAATTAAATTTTTTTATCCTATGCCCGTCTCTGATTTATCCGGTCATTAGCCGACGAGCAGCCCAATACAGTAGAGAACGACAAAAACAATCACTAAAGGCATTGACAGTAACACAAAAAAAAGTATACAGTTAAGAACAGTAGGGTGTATAATGAAGTGTCTTCGAATCATGGGCCCGCTATAGTCGTAAAGGGGGTAGATATCTGTAGCAGCCAATCCTATTCTATATAGGTCTTATTCCGTAAGTAGTCCGTGACAAGTCTACGCCTACAAGGCCACGCCGAACGCCCTAGGCAAGGAATTGGCAAATCTTGTTGACTTATTCAATAGACAATTCAATTTTTCTCAGAAGCCTACGCTCTACACAAGTTGAAACGGTTAGATTTAATAAAGATATATATCGCCTTATATGCCACAATGGCAAACGAGGATCAGGTTGCATCATTTGTGATCCCTTCTTGACCAACATATCAACCTGTTAATTTCCACAATAGCTTGGAATCCACTGCAGAACAATGAATTTCCTGGTGTTGAGCTACTTATCTATGTTTGCTGTGCAGTTTCTAGAAATCTCACATTCACAGTGATTGGGAGTTGTCAAGGTCATAATTGCCGGCATGTATCAACAAAAAAGGTGATTATTTTCTTTTTCGCATTGCTCTATTTTGTCTAGGGCCAAAGAAATGGCAGCTATTTCACCATCAAAGTTGCCAAAGTGCCTTCCAATGGCATAAGATAATGTAAAGTCAATAGAATAAACTCCAGCTCCAGCATTTCTTATGGTCCCTTTTCCAAGTGGTGGGCAAATGTATTCCACCACTTGGAAAACACACTGCACCCACATCAAGAACAAGTATTTAGAGAAATATAGAATTTTATGAGAGGGGAAAATCATTTTTTTTAAATATTTTCTATTAAATATAAAATATTTTATATAATAGTTAATAACTTTAAGACAAAAAAACAACAGCACAGATTTAAATGTTTTCAATTTTTGGTAAATCAAGTGTATTTAGAAAACTAAAGGATAAACAAAAAATTATATGCTGACTTCAAAATGTTTTTTAAAAATACATTTAAAACGCTTTTGAGAAAAGAATCTTTTGAAAATAAATCTCCATTTGAATAGAAGTAAATATTAAAGAAGCACTTTCAGTGCCAATATAAATATTTTATGCTTTCAATATGAAAATAAATCGATTAAAGTACCGACTATATTTTCAGAAAAAAAAACTATCCAAGCAAGAAAAAAATAATAAATAGAATTGAGTAACTTTAATAACTAATGTAAGGCAATTAAATACTTCAGTTGATTCAAGACGATTCATTTCATAATTCGTAAAATTAAAAATGCACCAAATATCACAGACGAAACAGCCATAATACATATAAAAACATTATAAATATGCTTAAATAAAAAGCTGAAGTCATTCTATATAGGTTAAAAAAGAAAAATTTTAAATAAACGGTTCCGTTTTTTCAACGACAAATGGAATTGATTTAATTTATTAATGTTTGTCTAAGCAAATTGAATAAATTCCGGAAATTAATAAGTCCTTTTTTTTTTTTTTTTTTACAATTTTTAAGTTTGCGATCAAATGGCGGTGAACGTCAACTTTTTTTTTTTATACTTTTCCCTTTTATAAATGTATTTTAAGATAATGTCCTACGAAATTAAAAGAATTTATTTTGGAACTCAAAAACATAAATGAAATACTGCTTGAAATATTTTTTAAGAAAAAAATGGATTTTTCTTTATATTTAAATTCGAACATTTTGCCATCAAAACAAAAATAAAAAGTAAATTTTTCTCTTTAATCATGAAGAGGAAGTTCATATTTTTTTTTATTTACTAAAATACTTTGATGTTTTGCAAATGTTTATTATTATTCTATAGGTATTTAATTTTTCTAGACGTCTTTACTTTTATTTCATTACTATTGTTTATTTAGAACATTTCTAATTAAATAAAAAATATAATATAATTTTTATTTTTTAAACAAATATTTTTAAGAATGACAAAAAATACTATTTTTTTTCTTTTTATGTTCGAAAAGTAATTTTTGTAATGTTTTTTCACTTATATTCTTATGCAACAAAGCAGGAATGAAGTTTAAATTAGAAAATGTTTTATACTTTATAACTAAATACTAATTATTTCATTATACATTTAAAAACTTTTAATACATTATATTAAATATTAATGAAGATTTAAATACGTTATTAATATATTTAAACTCTTTTATTATTCTGCAAATAGTCTGTAACTAAATTTTCACCATAAATTTAATTATTACCAATTTTAATTACTGTCTTTATTCAAATGAAGTAAAAATATATATAATTTAATATATTCTATTTACATTAAAATAATTTTATTATATTAAATTAACTATGTTTCCTTTTAAAATAAATTATTAAATAAATATTAATTATACACGTGTAAATTGAGAATAATATTGAGACAAAAAACAATTAATTATTAATAGCGTTTAATTTGTTGATAAAAATACGAAATTAAAAATATTGCAATTTTAGTTATAGAACATTAAGTTTTTTATTTTGGTATATATGAAAATCAATGATAACTTATTCTAAATAAAAAATGAAAAGAATGCTTTTTTGTAACTTACATTTTACACTTTAAAAAAGATTTAAATATGTCTTAATATTTACTTGATGAATTTATTTAAGAATAATAAGCAAATTCATTATTATAGTGGAACCCTTCCCCCAAAAAACCTTTAAGTTAAATTTTTATAATCTTCTGCATAATATTTATATGTAAAATGTTGTATTAAAAAATATTTCTTGATACAGATATAAAATTCAAATAGAAACACAACAGAATACTGAGAATTATTTTTCATACAAAAATAAAACAACAATACTTACTTTAATAACCTATACAAAACATTTTGTTGCAATTTATATCGAATCTATACTCTACAAGACATGTCTACCACATGAAATCTATTTCACGTCATGTCACATCATGTCCACGAATTGAGAAAGGAAGCACAATTAATAAAAGCAAATTGTATTTCATTATACAGAAAAAAAAAAAAAAAAAAAAAGTGTAAAAGAAAGATTCTTTTATTTAACTATTAAAATCCTTTACAAAAATTTTATCAAACTCAAACAAAGAACAACAGAAAATTCAGAATTATTTTTTCATAAAAAAAAAAAAAATGACCACAGTATTCACTTTAATAATCCTATACATTTTGTCATAATCTATATCGAATCTATACTAAACAAGACAAGCTCCCGTATGAAATCTATTTGTATATATTGCCAAAATCTACCTCGAATTGAAAAGCAAATTGCATTTAATTATACAAAAAATTGTAAAAAACAGATTCTTTTATTTAATCCTTAAAAATAATTTTAAAATTTTTATCAGAAATCTGAGTTACAGAACAAAAAAAAAAAAATTGTGTAAAAAAAAACAGATTCTTTCATTTAACTATTAAAATCATTTACAAAATTTTATCAAACTCAAACTAAAACACATCAGAAAATGAATTAATTTTCATACAAAAATAATAATAATAATATTTACTTTAATAACCCAAAGAAAAATTTTTGTCATAATCTGCATCGAATCTATACTCTACAAGATAAACCCCATTTGAAATCTACTTGTATATACTTCTAAAAACATTATCACGAATTGAAACGCTACCACAACGGAACTAAAATTAGTAAAAGCAAATTGTATTTAATTGTACAAAAAAAAACTATAAAAAGACAGATTCTTTTATATAACTATAGAGTCATTTACAAAATCTTATCAAGAGCATTTAGTTACAGAACAACAACAAATCACTAAAAAGATTGATTTAAACTGATAACAAACAAAGACGAATGCTCTTCAAGAACGGAAGAAAATAAAAATATCATTTTTCATACTTCCATTAGACCTTTCTTTAAAAGAAAAAATTTACGACATTCAATCGAGTCTTTCTTTCAAACCAGAACCGAAATCAATAAATAAAATCGACTCTAGAGATTAAAACTAAACAAAGAAAGAAGAAAAAAAAAAAACCCGATGCATATTATAACACGAGAAAAACCTGCCGGTAAGTTTTCTAAATCCGTTGTATACAACTAACCGAGCACACACAGAACCTTAGAACACCAACTTCTCTTCCAAACATCCATCAGAACAGGGGCTTGGAACATTAAGTCCGACACTGCAGCCCTCCGTAACTGCGCAAAAGCTACCCAGGGGATGAGCCTTGGAAGGTTGGTACTGGGGGCGAAATGGAACACAAATAAGTAAATAAATAATACAAGAAAAAGCGGAATTTTTCTCGACTTTCTCTTTCAAGTTGGAGGATGTATGTTCCAATTTTATTTGCGGAACGTTCACCATTTTTTTTTTTTTTTTTTTTATTTTTTTTTATCTCTTCCCGCTCTCTTTCTTGAAAGGGTTACGCCAGTGTGGCGTTTTCTTTATTGTAAAGCAATAAAAATTTATAGGCATAGCGATATGAAATGGTGAAAAGGTTAAGCTTGTCCTGAAACAGAAGTTACAAAACTAATTTTTTTGTGTTAGAAGGCATGTCCCTTTTTTAATTTTTTTTTTCTTCGTCGATCTGGGATTTTAATCCTTGCATTTTTGCTCTAAGGTTTTTAGGGCCATATTTTTTCTTTTTTTATTACTTATACAGAAGCAGATAATGTTTTCCGATTGTTTACAGGGCCCGAGGCTTACTGCTGTAATGTCTGTGGCTTTTAAAATATATGGGGTGACAGGAAATAATTATTATTTTTTTTTTTCTTCAAAAGATCCCTTGATAGTTTTTCTTGTACAGAAAACAGTGTGAGGTTAAACAGTAAAATAAAATAAAAATCTAAGGAAAAAATACTAAATTTTGTAACGTGTGTGTCCTTTAAATCATTTTAAAAAAAACAGCATTATTATAATACAATGAAAGAAGCAATTTTGCAAATATGAAATAAATCTAATAAATAAAAATAGTATGTAAATACACTATTTTTGATTGTTAAATTAGCCAATTATTCAGATATTCTGACGGGAGTGGAATATTTTAATAATAAAAGAAAAATAAATCACTTATTCAATAAGGTAAATTGACAAAAACAACAATTAAAACAACAAAAACTGCTTATTAAAAATACATTAAACTTAACGAGTGTTGTGTAAATAGCAACAATTAAAACAGCAAAAAAAAAAAAAAAAAAAAAAAAACATATTAAAAATACATTGAACTTCTTTGCAGTAGTAAATATTATAAAATTAAAATATATTTTTTGTTCAATTTTAAATATTGATGTCAAATTCTGTTGCAAGATTGTAGTTAAGTCTTTTATTTATTCTAACAAAAATGGCAATTTTAGTGATATTATGCAAAAGTAATCACATATAATTGTGAAATTCTGATTGTAATCTAAAATCTGCAAATCAGAAGTTTGAGATACTAATAGAAAACTAATCATGTAAAGAAAGGAAAACTAATCATTTTACGCATTTTGAAATGTGATATTTCGAAAGGAGTAGGTTACCATACTTCGGAATGAAGAAAAATTATATAAAAAGAAAAAAGGCTACATTTTAAGTTCTGGGACTTCGTAAAATTTAACATTGTTTTTCGAAAAAAAAAAAATATTATTATAAAAAATATTACTAATACATAATATAAATATTATTATAATGATAATTATTATTATTAAAATTTTTAATTATTTCCGTAATTATAAAAATAAAATTAGCAGATTTTAAAGATTTTTAAAAAAATTACTAAAAATTATAAATTAAAAATTTAAAAATTAAGTTATAATTTCTTGAATAAAATACAAAATTTATTATGTTCATGAATAAACATAATAAATAAATTTATCTTGAACGTAATAAATAATGTCAAATATCGAAATATAGTATTAGATGTCAGAGTAAATAATTAAAATACATAATTTATTTATATCATATAAAGAATGATTATTCTCAAACACCTCTTTCCAATTTAGTTTTTTTAATTTAACACTCAAATTTATCCTCTAAAAAGGTTAAATTTAAATTCATCATGAACATATTAAATAAAGTCTAATGCCTAAATATAATAATGCATGTCTAAGAAAATAATTAAAAAAATTAATTTATTCATATTATATGAAAAATGATTATTCTCAAATACCCCTGTCCAATTTATTTTTTAACTTAAAACTCAAATTTATCCTCTAAAATGTTATACATCAAATAAATATGCAACTTTATGATAAAATGACAGTTCCTTTCGGTTAAAATAGCATTTCATACCACCTAATTTGTTTCCTAAAAAAAAAAAAAAAAACCGGATGTCATTTCAAAGATATTTACCAAAAATATACATTCCATGAAAAAATACCATTAACTTATCTTACCATATTCACCTCTGTAATTACCTCCATATTTTACTAGAAATGATACCACATTTGACAAAAAAAAGACACCGATAAAACATTTATTAACCATAAGATGAGGAAAAAAAAAAAGTCACTCAAAATTCCACGATGGACATTTAAAACCACATATCCAAGTCATATTAGTAACCAAAGTGGACTTCATTACCTATAATGTCCAGATTTCGCCAAAGCTGCGAAATATGGCAGAGCAGAACGAAGCGCCAGAAATCACCTGTCGCAAAAATACTTCCAAAGCAGTAAACGATCGAAGCCGACGCAAATAGCCCGTGAGAAACGAAACATAATATCTTTTCTGGCGATACGATGTGAGTTTTTCCGATAATGATTCATCATCATCGTGTGGAAAACGTTCTTATCGATACAAACAAGGACCAATAACAAAATTTTTCCAGCCATCGAGTTTTTCGCCAATATTTTGGCGATATTAAAAGCGAAAACTTTTGCCAATTTTCTATAGGACTCGTTAAGTCATTAAGGAGATTTACTGTTTATGCTGTTCCTTGTCCAACCTAATGTCTCTGGCCACATTCATTTTTAAAAGCGATTTATCTAACAGAAAGCAATAGAATAATATTAATAGAAAATCGGTTGTTCAATATATTCGTTTTCTCTGGGCTGCCTTTTTCAATTATATTCAAATGAAATAATTAAGGATGGGGGGAAAAGAACGAAAGGAAAAAAAAAAAGAGGATAATATACTTGGTACCACCGATAGCTCACCATTTTAAGTATCGGATAACTATTAATTTAATTTATAAGTGGATGAGCTTCGGTTCTGTATTCATGTGGTTGGTTAGACAAACGATCGTTTATATTAATTATGGCGTACGGTCCCAGTAAAGAAAGACATTTATAAAAAAAAAAATATTCAAGTAGAAAAATCATATTTGAGTTCGGGAAATGAGAAAGTGGTAGAGTAATATTAAAAGATGGTTACTTTTTTTTATTGCTCAATATTTTATTTCGGAATGTTGAATGAGCAAAAAATATTGGAAAAGAGTTTATTTCCTATTGGATAAGCATCCGACCAGTAAATTATAGCCAATTGCTATTCAGATAAAAATTAATAGTCATCGTAAATGATAACTCAGTATTTCAGATAGACAGAAAGCAAAATAAATGTTGAGGTAGTTCATGGAAAATAGTAATTAAATTTCTATCAATATTTTAACCATCTTGTGAAGTAATTTATGCTTTTCTTTTTAAATTTAAAAGTTTAACTTAGTTTGCTAAATAAACATGAAAATTAATGCAATGATAAATTTAAGAATTTATTATATGAACTTAAAATATTAAAAATGACTACATGCTTTAAAATTATTATATATATCTAAGGAAGCTTTCTTTTGATAAAATAATTCTAACTTTTATTTTTTTTAAATTTCGATTACTGCTTATAATATTAAAATTTATAAATACGAAGTTTGTTCTTTTTAGTCGATATTGTTTGCGTTAAAATAAAATAAATCAATATTAATCTTAATTCATCTAATATTATAAAAATTTTGCAAGATCAAAAACTGTTAGACGAACAGTGAACCTATCATAAAGCACAGATATGTGGATATCAAGTTTGAACTTAGCACCTTTCAAAACTAAGATTTGAAGAAGATTGTGGCAGAGTATGCAAATATTTAGCAATGATAATCAGATTATCTTTGTAAGCTTTTAAAGTTTAGAAATCAGCATTTGTAAACTTAAAAATCTGGTAAATTATCTCTGAAAGTCTCTCCGGAAGACAATACCACCCGTGCTTCAACGTCATAAATTTTCGTGGTGTACCATTTGCATCAGAACTCGTTATAAATTTATTATAGTATATTATATTATTATAGTATATTATATTATTATAGTATATAAAAAATAAATATAGTGTACACAAATAAATAACTAATACGATATATACTGTGTATAATCAGTGTATTATTTATTTGTGCACACACTATTTATTTGTGTATACTATATTTATTTGCATTTATTTCCATATTTTATTGAATAAGAATGAATGTTACTTGTTCAATCCCTAAAACGAAATAGCATAACATTTTCTGCATTGCATTATTAAAATTACATTATCTTCTCAGAAATCGATGGAAGTTTCTTGATCGCATTAAGTTGGTGAAGTAATAGACAAAAATGACTTTTATTTTCCCAGGAAATGTTTTTTCTTCCATAGTTGTAGATAATCTAAAATTTTTATTATTTTCCGTAGCAATTACAGAAAAATCATTAGTAGTCTGCATAAGATAAAATCAATTATAACATAGAAGATTGATTGTATTTTCAACGACTACATCGTACAACGACATAAAAGAAGAAAGAACATCATTAAAATACTTGAAAATGCTTTGAGTGTAAACCAGACTACGGTTTATTGCCAGAACATCTCTTCAAATATAAAACATTCATCTTCAGCGCATCAATGTCAACCCACCACTGGGATACAAGACTAAGCTACTTAGTTTCTATGTGCAATTTTTTTTTTTTATTCGTACTGCAACCAAACTGGTATTATTAATGCCTACAGCACTCGTTCACAACAGATTCATTCGTTCACAACCATCGAGTTCTCCTGACAAGAACTTTTCGCCCCGCAACGCTTGAATCTTCCCGATGTTTGGGGTGAGTTGATGAATGACTTGGCCACATTATGAAGTGACTGCCTTCCATCCACACAAAGCTCTCTCTCAAGCTCATACAACCGTGGCGAATGAACGAGAAATATCAGTGTTATGGGATTTTGGAGTGTTCATTATAAAGCGTACGGATGAGTTGGTAGGAAGTCATTTTGATTATAATGATGATGAGGTTATTGAAGTTGTGTTCGTTGCAATAAAATAAAGAGGTGATAAAATGCGGAAATATTTTAAAGGAACTTTTTATGAAATGAAAAAATAATAATAATAAGTTTAGCATATATTATTCAGTTCATGAATGAAATATTTCTTTTTTTAACTATTTCCAAATTGTATAAAAACCCAAACTATTTTAAAGTTCTGTAAAAAACAGATAATTATTAGAATATTTTAAGTTATTTGAGATATATTAGTAAATTAGATATAAATATTCAAAAATTAAATAAAATAACCGACTTTTTACTATGTTTTTTACAATAAAAAAGTATCACACAAATGTAAAACTGCATACGAAAAAAATTTATTTACTTAAATGTGTTTATATTTTGTTTACAAGAATAAACCTAGTGCTTAAAAGGTGGCAAATAAAGCTTAAGAAAGATAATAAATAAAACTAGTAAAGTATATAAATAAAGCTTAAGAGATGGCAGAGTATATTATAGTAACTTTTCAAATTTCAAATATTGCAAATTTTTATCTTATTAATGTCATTAATATATAATAATATCATATTACTACTGTTAATGTAAATATTTAATGACTAGTAATATTTTACGACTTTATGAACTGCAAAATTATCTTATTGATAGAAGTGATAGGAAAAAAAAAAAAAAATTAATGAAATCATTATATAACTATTTCACAAAGCATGTCGTTTATTACAAGTTTTCCTATCTTTAACTTATAATTTCATTATGAAAAATTATTCATACATATAGAAAAGAAAGAAATTAAAGTATGTACGATGACTGACACTCGGAAGAAAATTTCGATATACCAAAAATAACAAAAGGACCAAATGTAATATATTGAAAAGATAAAGTCATTTGACGATTAAACGAGTCTGAATTGCTGGAAATTATTAAAGTAAAATCAGTGTCCCATGGCAATTATAATGCCCTCTCAATAAATCAATCTTCAAAATGAGAATACATCCCATTCTAATTGTCCAATTTACTACATTCAACTTACATAAATTAATAGCAGCTGCAATTCCTCTCAGAAGCTGCAGAAAAATTGATGGAAACTCATCAGACATAGTTAACATACATAAACACGAAAAAAAAAAATATATCGAATAAATTCAATTAAAAGAAAATTGCGTTGTTTTATTTGTCAAATTACTCGTACTGAAGTTGACAATCAACATCGTTGATGAACATAAACTGATTTTTTTTTTAACGAATTAAGTCAATTCTGATATATAATACAGATCATCAATCATCTATGAATTCCCCGAAAACAGGTTACCTTCAAATAATGAGGTGACGGTGTTTCCGAGACTTCGTAGACAACAATTTCATATATTATTGTTTCTTTATCCGAATAACACAATTTTCCTTTAATAATTGGCGATTGTATTCGGTAGACAATTACTCCCGAGTTGAATGAAATGAAGCATTAATTTGTGCATTATTTTCTGTAACAATGCATAAGAGAACTTCATAAGATACTTTTATTGTGAAGGAAATAGCAACAAAAAATAGTTTCAATGAAATTTTCGTTTCACTAAAACTATTTTGGAAAACATTTTAGATGCCTACATTATTATCACTTAAAATTCTATATGTATTTGCACTTTTAAGATCAGCATATTGTTATTTTATATTTATTACTAACCATACATAAAATCTTAAGTATAGTAAGAATACTAACTATTATTATTAATTTAATGTGATGATGACGATGTCCTTGCTATATGAAACAATGTCAGCCACTTCAGGGCTTGATTTTTGTATGTCTCTTTACGGTCATTTTTGCACACTTTAGGCTAATTAGGCCGGGACCTACAGTTTAACGTGGATTTCGAACCACTAACAAACATCTCACAGCCAGGATTCGAACCTGAAGCCTGTGGTACCAAAGGCCAGAGCGTTAGCCAATTGGCTATCAGGCAGCAGTGAATTGGGGGAGCAGGGAAGAAGAATTGATATTGCTTGAAAGAGATTGTACATCTATTGCCAAGTGTAATTTGAAATGGAAACATAGATGGATAGCAGGTACATACACTCTTCCTCAAAAATACAAAAGTGCTTTTTGGCCAACAGATTTATCATACTCATCTTTACAGGAGAGAACTTTTGGTTAAGATTTCAGAATATACACAGTTATATAACGTTATATAAGTATATATATAGAACAGGTTATATAAATATATATATAGAACAGGTTATATAGGTATATAAATGTAAATCAAACTAAACATCATTTTCAGCCCACCTGTTATACCATTCTTGGTTATCTATAAATATAGTAGCAAAAGACAATAAACAAAACAAAATGTTCTTTATAGAAATTTTTAGCATTTAACTTCATTACAATGTTGATGGATGTGAAGTTTATTCTATGTAGTAAGGGAAAAGAATTGGTATTGCTTGATTAAGATTGGGAATCTATTGCCTAGTATAATTTGAAATGGACATCCACAGGGACATCCATGGGGTAGCAGGTACATAGCATATACCTCACAAATACAAAAGTGCTTTCTGGTCAACAAATTTATCATATTCATCTTTATAGAGAAGAGAACTTTTGGTTAAGATTTCAGAATATATAACAATTATATAAGGTTATATAAATAGAACAGGATAAATAAGTATATAAATGTAAATCAAACTGAACATCAAAGCCAATTTCGAAAACTTCACGAATCTTGGTTTTCCATATACCATTTTTGGTTATCTACAAATTTTGTAGCAACAGACAATAAATAAAACAAAATATCTTTCATAGAAAATTGTAACATTTAACTTCATTACAATGCTCATGAATGTACAGTTTATTCTATGTAGCAATAAGAAATCAATACAAAGTACTAAAAAATGACACAGCACAATTTGAATAATACATTACCAATGAATCGATACATTTTTACCAATGAACCCAACCAGTATGTTGCACAAAGTATAATGGAACACACAGAATCTGTGAAAAGGGAAGGAAAGATCAAAAAGGATCTTGTGTATGTGGGTGGCGACGAGGCATAAAAAAGTAAATAAATAAATAAACAGCATTAAATATGTATCTCAGAAATGTGAATGTGAATAACAGGTACGTGCGCGAGGCTTTAGAAACACGTAGGGGTGGGTGGAGGGACTGAGTTGTCAGATAATAATGAAGAGACTTAGCACAGCATAACGAACGTGACCCAACCGCCGAACGATTATTGAATGGCTTTAGCGTTTCCCCTGGCTGGCAGGAAGGGACTAGATGCACATTGATGGATTGCGATGATGGTGGTGAGAAGATTATGGGGGAGGGTGGTAGGTAGGTAGATGGAGACCTCCATGGCATAGAATGCAGGGAATTCTTAATGTCCATGTATGTGAAAGCCAGGAAAAGCATAGTAAAGAAAGTCAGAATTTAAAAAAAATGGTAATATTTGTATTCTGTAAGCGTAAAAGAAGCAGATATACTTGAGACATCTTAATTTCAGAAAGATAAATGATGCTTTATGGTGTAAGTATCAGATTTGGCCAAGTAGAGCTAAGCAATTAAGTTTTTTTTCCATAAAATGTCTTTTAACATTAAAAATCGACAAAGTAGGAAAAAAAATTTTTAAATATACTAAGATAACGATTTTAAATATATAAAATTATAAAACCCGTTTTGTGAACCACGTAAAATGAATGGTAGATGTCTGTTAGTCCGCTGTTTCTTTAACTATTGCTTATGAAACATCTCACAGTTGCATTTTATTACCATCATAATCAGTAGCTTTCTCATTTCATTTGTATCTTGAATCATTTGATTTATTCTACTGACATCAATGCATTTGTAGATTGAGATTTTTTAAGTTTCAATCCAATTTTTTAACTTCAAGGTTTTTTTTCTTTCCATATGGATTTTTGCTCTTAGCATCGGAATACCCTGATGTTAATTCTTTGAATTTTTCTAAATAAATGTAAATTTGGAGGATGGTGGTAAGAAGATTAAGGGGGAAGGTAGGTAGATAGAGACCTCCATGGCATAGAATGCTGGGAATTCTTAATGTCCATGTATGTGAAAGCCAGGAAAAGCATAGTAAAGAAAGTCAGAATTAAAAAAAAATGGTAATATTTGTATTCTGTAAGTGTAAAAGAAGCAGATATACTCGAGACATCTTAATTCTGAAAGACAAATGTTGCTTTATGGTTTACAGAATCAGATTTGGCCAAGTTTGCTGAGTAATTAAATTTTTCCCAATAAAATGTCTTTTAAAATCGACAAACGAGGAAAAAAAATTAAAATATACTAAGCAGATAATGATTTTAAATATAAATAAAAAAAATAAAAATAAATAAAATAATAAAAAATAAAAAAAAAAAAACAAATTTTGTGAACCACGTGAAAGGAATGTCAGATGTCTGTTAGTCTGCTGTTTTTTAACTATTGCTTATGTAATATCTAACAGATCTATTTTATTACCCACATTATCAGTAGCTTTCTTATTTCATTTATATCTTTAATCATTCGATTTATTCTAATGACATCGATGCATTTGTAGATTGAGATTTTTAAGTTTCAATCCAACTTTTATAATTTCAGGACTTTGTTTCTTCCATGTGAATTTTGGTACTTGGCATTGGAATGCTTTGATAATTTCGTTGTATTTTTTTAACTGAATGTGAATTTCGAGATGAATTGTATGTGTTGGTGATGAAGAATAAAAAAAAAAAATAAACATAGCACATTATATATGCCTTGAAGATATTTTATTATGAAAAAGAATTGTTTTTAATGGAAAATTGTGCTAGAAAGTAATAGTTGTGTTAGAAAAATCCAAATTTTATGGGACTCGATGAATGTATTGGACTATATTTTATAAAAATAAATATTATTATTGTAAATACTTTTATAATTGCCGATAATTTAATAATTGTAAATATTATTATATCGAATAGTTATTAAAATATATTAAAAAAGCCTCATATATTGAATATTTAAAATTCATAAAGTTAGCATTAATTGGTATTGCCAGAAAGAAATTGGATATCTGTTGCTTAGTATAATTTGAAATGGACACAGGGGTAACAGGTACATACCATCTTCCTCAAAATTACAAAAGGCCCTCAGAATTTAAATTTAGTTTTTGTAAAAGTTAAAATATAAGAAACAAAAAATAATGGAATGTAGAAAATTTGTAACGAAAAATTCAGAGTCTTGAACTGTTTAACAGTTTTTATTTATTTTGAATCCAAATGATAAACTTTGAATTCTATTTAAAATAAATTATTGTATTTTATCAAATAATTTATTTCATTAAAATAAGTTTTAAAAAAAGGTGTTGAAATTGTTTCAAGAAATATGAATAACAACACTATCATAAACACACTTATATCTTTTCTGATAGACGAAATAAGTAAGAATATAAATAACGATTAAATTTTCCCGTTTACTTATCAAACAGCATTTATTTAATCTATTTATTTACTCACGACTACTTTAGTTACTTTACCTAAAATTTAATTCAACATTAACATTTAATTCAAACAAACGTCATAGACAGACAAAAAGGAAAATAAGCTAATACATAAATAAAATATTTTAATTAAGAAAAAAATTCTTAGAATGCTACACATATCTGTGCGACATTGAATTTTAAATTAAATAGCATAAAAAATTGACAAAAAAATATAATTGGCTTCCTGGTTTCAAATTATAAACACAGTATAAATTTAAATACGTATATTTATTTCTTTGGAATGATATTTCATACTGAAACACATATATCAATGTTATTTTGCTTCATAACAAAATAACTATCAATAGTTACTAAATTAATATTAAATTGATCAAAAACAGAAAATGTTAAAGGTACTTTTACTTTTTGTACTAAAAAGTTTTTAATGCTATTTTAATTTAAAAAATTGGCCAGAAATGTTTATAAGAACGTTAAAATTTATATCCTTTAGCGCATCATTTTTAATTGATGCTTGTTCTTATAAATATTGTTTCTTTTTAACTTAATATTGCATATAATTTTAAATAAATACACAAGTACTTGAAAATGTAACAAAATGAGATTAAAAAGTTTGTATTATAGTAGATGAAATTCTTCTTTTCTATGGTTATAAAAACACCTCTCCTAACCAATTACTGATTGCAAATGAAAAAGTATTGGGGAGACGTACAACATTAATCTTTCTATTAATGTTTTATTTATAAAAAGAAACAGAATGACCTATTAATCTTACGCCAAAGTCACAATCTAATCATTACCTTTCTATACACGTTTCCATCAATAAATGATAAATGCTTCTAAGCAAACATCACATGACCACTCCAACAAAAAAAAATTCCATTATCCAACATTAACACATTGTCACAACCATTTCTCAATTGGAGAAAATACTTCGTTCTATGAGTTATTCTGGGACCTTTTATACCGAATCTTTGCCCAAACCGGGGAAGGAATTCGGTCGAACTAATATTCAGATGCGAGACCGCGATGACAGCTTTATCTGTTAAGTTTCTGGCGCTCTTATCCACACCCACTCTAGCAGAAGATTGATGCATTAACTTTGTCCCAGTACCACTCTAGTTTATATCGCAGAAGGAATGCTGCATCTCTCGATGGAAGTAAGTTTCCGGAAAAGCTTTCTGAATATGTACTTTTCTTCAATGTCATGACATGATGGTGATGTATGACCCAGTTGTTCTAACGTTGTTTCAGGTTCGCGAATGTGTGCATCTATGTATTAAGATGGGTGCAGTCCACAGTGGGCGTTAATCTCACGTCAATTCTTGTGATTCAATGACGCCTTAATATGTTTCAAAAAAATAAGGTTACTTTTTTTTTTTTTTTTTTTTTTTTTTTTTTTTACTCTCATTTTATTAAAACTGAAGTCGTCTTATAACTGATTTTGTTGAGTTTTCAGATGTTAATATTGCCAATAAAATTGACAATATTGCTTCTTAACTAATATCGTTAATAAAATTAACTCTGTTACTCTGCTAATATTGCTAATAAAATTAACATTGATTTTGAGTAAATATTAATTTATTTAAACGCAATGTAATTTTAAAAGCGAAAATTTCTCTTATTTAAATTTCTAGTGCTCCTATCTGCACACACTGTATAGCAGAAGATTGATGCATTAACTTTGTCCCAGTACCACTCTAGTTTATATCGCAGAAGGAATGTTGCATCTCTCGATGGAAGTAAGTTTCCGGAAAAGCTTTCTGGATATGTACTTTCTTCAATATCAAGACATGATATTAAAGAAAGGTGATGTATAAAAGGTATGTTTGATACATGATGGTGATGTATGACCCAGTTGTTCTAACGTCGTTTCAGGTGCAAAAATCTATGTATGTATGTATTAAGATGGGTGCAATCTACAGTGGGCGTTAATCTCACGTCAATTCTTATGATTCATTGACGCTTTAATGTGTCTCAAGATAAGGTTACATTTTTTAACATACATTTTATTAAAACTGAAGTCGTCTCTTATAATTGATTTTGTTGAGTTTTCAGCTGTTAATATTGCAAATAAAATTGACAAATATTGCTCTCTGCTAATATTATTAATAAAATTAACTCTGTTACTCTGCTAATATTGCAAATAAAATTAACATTGATTTTGAGTAAATATTAATTTACTTAAACATTATGTAATTTTAAGGCAAAAATTTCTCTTATTTATTTTAATTTTGAACTGCTTGAAGGAGAATAACAAAAATAAATTTAGTAAGCTAAAACTGTTATATTAAACATATATATATATATATATATATATATTTAATTACTGATTAACGTTTTAAAAAATGTATGCAAAATATACTTTAATTTTTAAATATTTAAAAAGAAATACTTTGGTTATCACGCTTCTTTTATGTATCCATAATTTACCATCCATCATTTACTTTTTTGGCGATTTATAAGCAAATAATGAAAATGAAGAAAATTACTTTAAAGACAACTTTACTCGTTAGTATATTTTTCAAACTAACCCATTATAATTTTTAAATGATTTGATAAAAAAAAATCACGATTGAAATATTCCAGAAACCAGATACCACTTGAAAACAAATTGATTTTCATATGAGTGTACTAAAAGAATTTCCCACTTTTCCATTATTAATAAAAACAATTGTCATATGATTACATAATTATTTCAACAAAAGTAATTCTGCATATAATTTTTACAATAAATATATAGTTAAAAGAAGAAAATTATTGTAAAGAAAACTTTATTCCTTAATATGCTTTTTTAACTAACCTATTATAATTTAAAAAAAAAAAAAATGAATGATTGGACAGTAAATAAAATTACTATTAAAATACTCCAGAAAAACTGCAATTGACGAATTCTACTTACGAACACTTAAGTGTTCTAAAACAGTTCTTAACATTTCTATAATTATCACATTTTAAAAACAATTGCAAAATAACAACATAATTTCTTTCAGCCAACAACAACATAGAAAAAAAAAAAAACTCTTCTTAGAATTCAAGTCCAAATAATCAATAATAAAATCAAAACATTTTGATACTGAAACACAAAAGAAAAACAACACATGCACGCGAGTGATGAAAGTATTACAGTTGAAAAATGTCTTTTAAACGTATGAAGTTTTTAAAATTTCTAGCACGAAATGCATTAGCATATCACTATCCATTCGTTACGCATCAGGATAGGAGAAAATTTATCATTTTGGGAACGCCCCTCTTGAAAGAATACCCATCGCCACATATCAATTACGAAGAAAATCGTCTTGACCTTCCATGAAAATCACGCTTTTCGTTGCAGTGTGGGGATAGATCGATTTGCCTAAGTCGTGACTGCGACTAGAGATTTCTTGTCTCCTGACCAAGGAAATATGGTCTCAATTTTTTGTTTTCTTCGTATTACTCACCAGAACATAAGAGACCAATAAAAAGAAACCCTTATGTCTCTCAGAAGGACTTAATATATATTTTGGTTGGAAATGATTTTCATAGAACTTAAAGGAATTCGATGTCTAATTTCCACTTATTTAATTATGGGATAATTGTATGCAAATGATTGTTGTTATAGAAAATATTTTCAGATATGTTATTAAAATTATAATATAAATTAATAAAAATAAAAGACCTGCATTAAAAAGAACAGCTTCATAGATCGTGAATAGCAAGAACAGCTTCATAGATTGTGAATAGCAAGAACAGTTTCATAGAATGTGAACAGCAAGAACAGTTTCATAGATTGTGAATAGCAAGAACAGTTTCACCAGATTATGAATAGCAAGAATAGTTTCATAGAATGTGAATATCAAGAACAGTTTCATAGATTGTGAATAACAAGAAGAGTTTCACAGATTATGAATAGCAAGAACAGCTTTATAGCAACTGTGATTAAATCAAGGTTCATTAAAGCAAACAGTGAATGTGTATATAAATATCAAAATGTTTAAATGTAGAATCTTTTCAAACTTGAAAAAGTTCATCTGCACAATTTAAATGAATGAAACACTCATTTTTTAAAATAAGGAATGCTTTAAATAGGCTATATATTCATCAGTATGGATTATTTTATTATTATAAATTATTATTCATCAGTACAGATTATTTTATTATTATAAATTATTATTCATCAGTATAAATTAATTTTATTATTATAAATTATTATTCATCAGTATAAATTATTCTGATTTCTTAAAAAATTTATTCCTATAATATGACGAAATACAAATGTTTATTATATTTTTTAACTAGCACATTTATGCAAAAGTGGAACATTTATAGAATATGGTAATTTTAGCAACATCAGAATCATTACTATTCAGTGTTAAAAAGCATTAAAATAACAACTTTAGAACAATAATATATATATCCAATCATTTCACAGATTAAAACTGTAGCATATAATCCTAATGTATCTGATTTTGATAAAGAATACATGAAAATTTAACAAATAAGCATAGGAAATAGGAAAAAAAATGCAATAATTTATAATTCAACTAAATCTTCTAAACTAATCTTGGCTTTCCCCCCTCCTCTAGATATCGGAATAGGAACAGATTTTATATAACACACAATACTAAAAAAAAAAAAAAAAAGAAGAAAACCTCGTAAATAATCAAAAACGAGATTTTTTTAAAAATATGTTTGTAATTATATGTATATTTTTACATTTTTTAAGTACAACTGATTATTGTACAATGCACTGCGATAAAACTTTAATTAACTCTCATGTACTCAATGAACAAACCCTAAGCAGATATTAGATACATTTTTATTTCGAAATGCAATGTACTTTATTTAACTTTTATCTAATATATGATTAAAATAATTTTAAAAGATAAAAATGCTTATCAAAAAGCAAATGCAATGTTTATCTATAGCACAACTGCATGATAATTAAAACCGTAAAATATTTTATTCATTTATTCAGTACAATCTTTCCTTTTTTTTTTTTATTACTGGTAATTCTTTCATACTTTATAAATCGTATTGCGTTACATTAATTGTTAACGGACTAAAAGGCATGCAAAATCTAATTTTAAACAATATACAGAACTGATTCTACAAATGTATACCAGTAGTAAGGATCATCAGTAATCTCCAGTTCAAGGAATTGTGCTTTGATTTACGCGTTTACAAAGACTAACCAGCAACTACAAATCCGCTTTTGCGATATATCTATTTTCCTAATTATAATCAGTGCACAGCAAGGCACTTTAAAAGCTGCTATTTTAGAGCAGGGCTCGGAATTTAGTAGTCCAAGTAAATGCAATGTCGAGAGAAAACGGAATTCCAACAATTTAGTCAAAACGCATGAAATGAAAACTGGAATCGAAATTGAAAAGCATTGAATTCAATGCTACTGTTTCATCAGAATATTTCAAATTGGGATAGCTGAGTGCTCTGACTGAATTAGTTAGATTTGTCAGAGATATCTACTTCACCCTTAAATTTATCTTTTATATGAGTCGCAAAATTTCAATACTTAATGTACATACAAAATATCATATTCTCATCTGAGAGCTTTTTAAAAATTACGATAATTTAAATCCTTCAACTAAATGATGAATGAAAAAAAAAAACAACATAAATATGGGAACTTTAGGTAAAATTCACTGTTTAATAATGTACAATAATTTTAACAAGATTTACTCCAATCATAAATCGTAAAAAAGATTATATTATATAGATCATCATCATCATTGGCGCAACAGCCCCATGGTGGGCCAAGGACATCTGCCTACTAGCAGATTTCAAGACAGGAGATGATCCCCTTTTACAGGGTAGGATTGTCGGCCATACGCCTAACGCTCATATTATATAGATACCTAGAGCTAAGCAATAGTAGCCTATTGACTATAATTTATTTGAATAAGTAAGAGCAACTTAAATTCACATGCACATGTAAGCATAAGAAACATTGGTGCAAAAAATATTATAATTGAAAAGCAATTGTTTAATTATTAATACTAGTTGCTTTAAATTACTGAGCTCTAAAAACTGATAAATAAATTTGTAATTTCAGCTTCAATAAATTAGTCAAAAGTCATAAATAAAGAAAAAAAAAAAAAAAAGTCATTTGTAATAAGCCATTGTTTTGACAAAAAAAAAAAAAAAAATGATTTGGTGTAAAAGCACATAATTTGTTAGAAATTTGGTTTACTATTAAAAAGCAAATTGAAAATAAGATTATGCACACATGTATCTTGAGATTTGCTTTTTTAAAATTCTTTACATGTATCAAGATATAAATAGACAATTTAAAAATCTCGCATGTTAAAATATCAAGAAAAAAAAATGCGGCGAGCATGAATGAGTAGTTATTATTTCAAGATTCGAGCGTCATTGCATTAAATGGGACAGAATATCATACTTATGAACTCTTAAATCTTGAATGCAACACATTTATCAGAATTATCTTTTGATTTGTGTGTGTTGAATTCAGCATTTATAGAAAGTCATAATTAAAAGAAGATTAAAGGTGGTAAAAGCTATATTCTGCTATTCGTCAAAAGCATAAAGACTGTAATATTGTTACATTACATTTGATGTGCATTTCCGTTATACACTCTTGAGTCTAGCTATGACCTTAATTATGCAACGTTCAGCGCTCTGCAGCAAGTTTTATCAAAGAGAACGTTTAACCACGTATTATTTTTTTTTTTTCAGTGAGTTAACCTTAAATTTAGCTTCAAACAAACTAGTGTAGAAAACTTATTATTGCTTTTTTTTTTTTTTTTTATGTTACAACACTTATAACTACAACAGTGAGGTCCACGTTAATTTCAGCCGTCACTGCACGCCTTAACGATTACGATGAAACGATAACACGAACAACATAATGACTTCATTTTCCTTTCTTTCTTTTTTTTTCTTCTTTTTTTTTTTTTCCACCAAAAAGAAAAAAAGAAAAAAAGGAATGTTGAGCACGCTGTAATTCTCCATTTCATCTCCAGCTTTTCATCCTAATCTTCGAAAAGCATCTGAAAAATTCTTCAGAAGGAAATGAGCTAAATAATAAATAAAAAGATAAACGCTGCAAAATGTTTCTGTTCGAATGAGAATGTTCCAGGAGTAATACGCCTGGTTTAGATGCGCCTGGTCAAGCATGTATCTGATAAGTTGTTCAACATATGAAAGACGACAAAAGGTTGAGAAAAAAAAAAAAAGTCTTATCTCAAGCGCATAACTTTTTGACTTTTTTTGCTAGTTAACTTCTCAAACTTACAAAATGAGAAAAATAGAAGTAGACGGGCTTTTAAAGAATACATGGGTAATTACTCAACATCTCGAATTAGGAAGTTTTATCTCGATTAAAACACCTGTTATAAAAACAGTAATGAACTGCCAGAAACTTAAGCCAACGAATCTTCACCACAATGAAAAAAAAAAGAAAGTTGTTATTACAAAACTGTGAGTGTATTTTGAAAACATTTTTCCTTTATTACTAACCGTTGCTAATATTAACATGTTCTTACATGTTAATATTAGCAACGAGCGAGTTTACATTAGCAATTAGCAATGTTAATATAAACTCGCTAGCAATTAACATGTTAATATTAGCAATTAGCGAGACATTCATTTAGAGAACAAGGTTATGAGGTTGAAAATCAACCAAAGTAATTAAAAAGGACGTAAAATAGTATTCTGTTACATTAATTATTAATTTATTAAAAAGCATATCCAAGTCTAATTTTAGACAGAACTGATTCTACAACTTATAACAGTAGTAAGGATCATAAATGTTTTATTCATTTATTCAGTACAATCTTTTCTTTCTTTATTGCTGGTAATTCTTTTTCATACCTGATAAATCGCATTGTGTTACATTAATTATTAACGGACTAAAAACATGTCAAAAATCTAATTTTAAACAATAAACAGAACTGATTCTACAATTGTATACCAGTAGTAAGGATCATCAGTAACCTCCAGTTCAAGGAATTGTGCATTGATTTACGCGTTTACACGAGCAACTACAAATCCGCTTTTTGCAGTATATCTATTTTCTAATTATAATCAGCGCACTACGAGGTACTTTTTAAAAAGCTGCTATTTTAGAGTAGGGCTCAGGATTTAGCAGTCCAAGTAAATACAATGTCGAGAGAAAACGGAATTCCAACAATTTAGTTAAAACGCATGAAATGAAAACTGGAATCGGAACTGAGAAGCCTCATTGAATCCAATGCTACTGTTTCATCAGAATATTTCAAATTGGGGTTGCTCAGTGTTCTGACTGAATTAGTTAGATTTATCAGGGATATCTACTACATCTTTAAATTTATCTTTTATATGAGTATCAAAAATTGCAATACCTAATAATAATAATAATAATAATTTAAATCCTTCGACTAATCGATGAATGAAAAAAAATAGCATAAATATGGGAAACTTTACGTAAAATTCAATGCCTAATAATGTATTATTTATTTTAACAAGATTTACTCCGATCGTAAGTCATAAAAAAGGATAATATTATATAGATATCTCGAGCTAATTAATAGTAACACACTCACCACAATTTATTTTCATAAATAAGAGCAACTCACATACACATGTAAGCGCAAAAAACATTGATAAAAATTTTTTAAAAAAACTGTTAAAAATTGAAAAGCGATTGTCTTGAGTTGTTTTAATTTACTGTTTTCTAAAAGCTGATAGTTAAATTTGAGATTTCAAATTCAATATATTTTTGAGTCAATATTTCGAAAAAAAAAAAGTTATTAAATTTAAGAAAAAAAGTCTTTTAAAAAAAAAAAAAAATTTTTTTTATCTCAAGCATAATTTTTGGCTATTTAACTTCTCAAACTTACAAAATGAGAAAAATATAAGTAGATGGTTTTTAAAAGAACATCTCTTATCACATTTTACATCCCGACCACATTTACTTAATCTTGAATCTTAGCACATTTTTACATCTCGAACACATTTACTTAATCTTGAATCATAACACATTTACATCTCGAATTAAGAACTTTTATCTCGATTAAAACACCAGTTATAAAAACAGTAATAAACTGCCAGAAATTGAAAGTAACGAATCTTCATTCAGCACAATGAAAACAAAAATAAAGTTGTTATTACAAAACCGTGAGGGTATTTGAAAAAAAAAATTTCATTTATTACGAGCCGTTGCTAATATTAACATGCACCAGAGAGACATGTACCCAGAGAACAAGGTTATGAGGTTGAAAATCAACCAAAGTAATTAAAAAGGACCATTATTCGACCAACTTACTACAGTGAGTCATCGATCTAGTATGGTATATTAAGTGATAATTACTCACCCGACTCTTAATAAGCGATCAATAAAACCATTAATCGAGTTCAGTTCGATTAATCGATGTGTCTTAGCTGCTTTCTTTCCTTTAATCGATTTTCATCATTGATTAATCAAGAAAGAAGCTGTAACCTAACTTTTAGAGCCACCGCATGCTGGCAAAATTCTCATATAACTTTATATTTTTATCATTGGATATAAGGAACATAACTTTATTGATAGAACATCTTTTATGTAATTGTAACATTGTAACTTAAAAATGATGTTAAAATTTTTTGTCATTATAAGAAATTTATGAAAAGTTAAATAACTTTAAATTTTATCAAATGGTGAAAAATGACTTCATTTTATTTGACTTGACATTTACTAAAAGTTTTGAAAATAAAATTTTTAAATAATAATTCAAATAAATTTAAATAAAAACGTTAAAATATAACAATCATTCTATTCAATTGATTGTATTTTATTAAACTTGACATTTACTAAACTTTTGAAAATCAGATTTTTAAATAATAAGTCAAAGAATTTAAATAAAATTTTTAAATAAAACAATTATTCTTCTATTCAAATGAGTTTATTTTATTTAACTTGACATTAGCTAAATTTTGAAAATCAACTTTTTAAATACAAAAGAAATTTAAATAAAAACGTTAAAATAAAAAATTCTTCTACTCAATGACTGCATAAAAAATATCTGCAAATTAAAATAAATAAACAACAAAAACATTTGAAAAAGACAATGTAAACTAAACTAAATGAGACTACTACTATAACTACTAACTATCTTAATAAGACTGTATGTACTTTTTAAATGAATAACAAAATATAGTTCCTGAATGAAATACGCTTACTTATCCAAATTAATTCCATAATTTTGCTTTATCAAAAAAAAAAAAAAAAGTTGAAGCTGAAAATCAACCGAAATTGAAAAGAACATAAAGAAAGCATGCAAATTATTAAGCTATCAAACTGCATTTAAAATCAATTGACAAACCAAATTTGATTTCTTTTTTGACTAGTATTTATCATTTCCTCTGTAGGACGATCGAGTTATGATAGAGACATCTGCTGATATTAGAGTCAATACTATATAATTACCAGAATAAATGATCAGCTAAAAATTACATAATTGTCTTATTACCACAAACCAATTACTCAATAATTTTTGTCTTTTCCCCTTAGACAAATAAAAAGAAAAATCCAGGTATATAGAAATCAAACAAACCCAACCACCAACCATTACTAGCAGCACCATACTATCTTAAAAAGAAGACCATATCGTTCATTAATTATAAATGCATGTTGTCTCATTAAGTACATCATCTCTTGCAGAATAAAATATTTGTAATGGACACTCCCTGAGGATTTTAAAAGCGTTGAGCCGAAAGCAAGTCAAAGTGAAATGACACCGATTTGCGATGTCAAATCGAAGATAAACGAACTATATTACGGCGCGGGGCCACCGAAATTCTTAAATGGTTGGTACGTGGGCAACTGAAAGCATCCGACGTCTCAACTTATAATAGTAGCCTCGGGATTTGGGAACAAATTTACTGGGTGGGGCAAATTAGAGATGGTAGGATGATGTTATTACACGAAACTCTTGGAACAATGATTACTCTTTCTGCCACTTTTAATTGGACATTCAGCTCATAGTCTCAGAAGATAGAGAGAAGGGGGTCCCCGACTTCTACAATTCGTGTCTCTTTATCTTCTCTGGGGGACGGTTGACATACTGCGAACGACAGTTTTGCAGCTCATGTATCCAACAAAGAAGATATGAAAATGTTTCTCCCATTTTGGAACAAGTAATGGTAAGTAGTTGCTGATAATTTCTCATTGTAAAATATAAGGTGATAATTTTTTGATAACGTTATCATGGGCGAAATGGTACGCCGATTGGAAGAAACGATGATTACAGCAGAATATACAAAATTGACAGATAAGATTATTAACACTTACACAGCGCGTTTATTATTTTTGAAAAGATTTTAATTGAAATACAGTTTAATACTAAAACAGCAAAAAGTAAAAAAAATATGGAAAAAAAGTATTCTCATGGACTCAGAAGATAGACAGAAGGGGGGGGGTCCCCCGACTTCTACAATTCGTGTTTCTTTATCTTCTCTGGGGGACGGTATATCCAACAAAGAAAATTTGAAAATTTTTGTGCAATTTTGGAATCAATAATGGTAAATAGTTGTGGATAATTTCTCATTGTGAAATGTAATTTGCTAATTTTTTGATAATGTTATCATGAACAAACTGGAAGAAACAATGATTACAGTAGAATATACAAAATGATAGATAAGATTATTAACAGTCACACAGTGTATTTATTATTTTAAAAAGATTTTAATTTAAATACAATTTAGTACTAGAACTCCAAAAATTGAAAGAATATTGAAAACTCAACTTATTTATCAAATTGAGCGATTTCTACTGAAAGCTTAAGCAAGAAAAAAAAATAAATAAAAAGCTCAAGTGAAAAATAAATTTACGTTAATTATTTTCATTTTCATTTTTATTCTATTACATATTTAAATTCAAAGCTTTAAAACTTATATGTTTCACAAAAATTACTTGGTAATTTGGTTATTTATCTTCCAGTAGGCAGACGACCTTGGCATACCATGAGGCTGTTGCGCCAATGAAGAAGAATTTGATTATTTGGAAAAATTTAATGCAGAATATAAAAAATGTAAAGGGTTTGATTAAAAATTTAAAACTCTGCCTACTTCATTTGTTCAAGAAAAAAAGTAAATTAGAATTAACTAATAATTCTTTGTAATTGAATCAAAATAAATCATGGGTTTTTTTTTTTTTTTTCCACTTTTAAATACCGCATACTTTTATCATAAGTTACAAAGAAGCAAAATAAATGTATTTAAAATGTATAAAAATAATTTTAAAATTATTTATTGCATCTCCTAACATTAAAATTAAAAGATACAATAAAAAAAAATTTCAAGAAAATTTCAAGAAAAATAAGTAATAACATTAATGTTATTTATTTTAAAACCTGAAATGCTTTTAAATTTATTTTTAATTCACAATATATATTTAAATATATAACGTTAATAACTACATTTTTATTATGATATTATATATCGGTAGAAATCGCTCAATTTGATAAATAAGTGAGTTTTTCCATATTTTATTGATAAATAAGAAAAAATTGTTATCGTTAAAAAATTAAAAATAAAAATAAACATCACGTATTTTGAAATAAAATTAAAAATAATGTTTCAAAGATATATCTAGAAAATAAGACAAAATAAATCCAGAAAGAATACCAAACATTTTTCATGTCTGACAAGTAATCACATTATTTATTTTTTTTCAGTTTGAACGCATAGCAAACTATAATGTGAAAATGATTGCACCTAAATAAAAACAATTTGAAGTTTATTCCACTTCAAAATATATTTCTTATGCCATAAGCGAAAATCGCTAACGTCAAAAAAACACACGCCGTGTAAGAATTTTTCTTCTTTTATTTTTAATCTTGCAGAAGTGCTGTCAAGAATATAATAAAATTATCAGAACAAAAAATAAATTACTGTTACGATCAGTTTAAAATTTTCTCAAGCGGAGAAACAAGTGATTTATTGTAAAAATAAACGTAATAATTCAGAGAGGAAAAAGCCTGCGAGTTACCAATCAAGAAATTAAAAAGATTTTATCATTCTAACTTCGTAAGATTTTTAAACTATCTATTTTTTTTATCGTAATCATTTGAATTATTGTGTTTTATTTCTACCAATTAATGATACTCTCTATGATGCAATTTAATAAAATTGAAGTGATTTTTTAAAATTAAACATTGATCATGTTTTAAAAAATCGGCAAAAATTTAGCTTATATTTAGATATATTTTAATTGAAATTGAATGATGCACATCAGTACATTATTCGATGTAAATAATGTACGACAACAATATCAATCTGTATATGTACTTCATATATATCATATTGCATATGTGCATACAAATATATGCATACATATATGTACATGCACTGCAAAATACATATACAGATTGACATTGCTGATGCACATTATTTACATTGAATAATGTACATCAATAATATCGATCTGTATATGTACTTACATATATCATATTATGCATATCATACTGCATATGTCATACAATAATGTATAATGTACATCAATTATACATTGAATGATGTGCAAAAATATAATTGTAGAATTGATTAAATTTTGAAAATCAATATCACTTTTAAAAACAATTTAATTAATCAGTGTCACTTTTAAAAATAATTTAATTAATGATCACTATTATATTTTATAGATGTAGTTATATCTCTAATAAAATATATAATTAATAAAGAAATTAAATTAGAAAAGAAATTAAAGAGATTAATAATTCTGCAAATCAATATATAAAAAAAACCATTGGCTTTTATTTTTATATGATATAAATAAAAGACAATGATACTGAACTTTCTGGTGTGAAGAAACTGCGCTATAATCATTGTATTGCAAAAACGAGTAGACTTGATAGTGACTTCAACAATTTGCCTCGAATAGACAGTTTAAACAGTTTGGTAAGGGTTCTCAGACCTTTTCTTCCGAAACAACATATTATTTTATTGTTTTACAATTAATTTTAATTTATTTTTAATTTTAATTTAATAAAATAATATTATTTATATATTTTACGGAGGCAATTTATTATTCTGGCATACCTAAGGGACTTCATACATTATAAAGTGGTTCAGCTTAGTGGGCTCTTGAGATAAAGTTAAAAAAAATAAGTAAATACATAAAAAGGTTCATTAACTAATTAAAAAATAATAATTAGTATAATTAAGTATATAATAATTAATATATTTTTTATTTTTAATAAATAATAATAATAAATATTAATTAACAGTATAAGGAGAAAAAAAATTGAATAAAGAAAAGACCATTAATACCAACAATATGATTTAATAAGTGGTAAAAAGTAGCGTCGTTCATTATATAAATCTTTGCAGAAAAAAAAAAAAAAAAAAAACTATTTAATAAACATGAAATAGTTTATTAATTAGCGTAGTAATTTTTAATGTAGCTTTAAAAGATTTTTTTTTTTTCTCAAATCACAGTAAAAAATAAACAAATAAGAAAAATTATATATAAATACATAAAAAATGAAACACGATGCCATTAAACGCATATAAGTACATAAAAAGAGAACAAAACTAAAACGTTTGTATAAAAGTATAGAACGAAAGAAAAAAAAAAACACTTAGTTTAAATTATAGCATTTTATTAAAGATTGCAGATTGTTTTAGCGTATCATTGCTTTTAAGCTAAAAATCGCTCTTTTAAAATATATTCAGTTAGTGAACCATTATGTATGATTTAAGTAAAACCCAAAAAAAAAAAAATCTAAATATACTTTAAAATGTTTTTTTTTTCTTCTTTTTTGTTACAGAGTTTAAGATTTTCTTTTCTCATTCTTCGATTTCTTTTGATTATGTATTTTATAAGGCGTAAGTAATTTTCTTTTTAAAAGAAAGTGATTAAAATTTAATGGGGGAAAAATAATAATTTTTTTCCACCCCTGAGTTTTCTTAAACCAATTTTATCGTCTGCTACACGGGAACGAAATACGATTACGATTAAAAGCAAACGATTTCAAAGAATCATTCGCATTCTTCATCATGCAATTTCCAGAAAAATATCCTTCCTAATAATTCATTTAAGAACGCTGATGGCAACAACATAATTTACAACCAGTTTTTAAAGCATCGATGGCATCGTTATACATTTATTCTTATTCCTTCTGTAGCATCAAGATAAAGAAAATAATGCATTCGAAATAAACCAAAAAAGCAAAACAAAAATAAATAAATAAATAATTGCAAAAAAAAAAAAAAAAAAAAAAAAAAAACGGGGCAGAAAGAAAAAGTAACCTTTTCCATTCTTTTTCCCAGTTCAATTAAAAAGACTTATTAAAGAAGAATTAGAAATGCTCGTCTTCGTCGAAAACGAACATGGCGTTCTTCTTCTTCAAGATACCCATGCTCTGACTCCAAAACATCTTTAATTATTCCCCCTTTTTTGCGTAGCTTTGCTTGCGAATTTTGCTGTTCTAATTATTTATAAGGTCGGAGAAAATGCTAATGCATTTCTCATCTTCTCAAAATCGGTTTTTCTCCCTTTTTGTATTGTAGTAAATTAATTTTGGGTATTCATAACGCTAGTGTTTTTATCGTTTTAAGACACTTATTTTAACATTGTATTTTTGCTCATAAAAAATATTTGAAGCGAAAAGTTAAAGGAAATTATTAGTTTATGAAAAGTGAAATAAAATGTGTCACGAATAAATTTTAATATTTTTTTAATTCCTTTTTTTTAAAATACTTCATATATGTATATTTTTTATTTATTTATATTAATAATAATTATTATTATTACAATTGCCTTATAAAATATCTTCTTTATAGTAGAGATGTAATAAAAAGAAAAGAAAAGAAAATATGAGTTAATCATAATAAACTAAAAAGAGAACACAATTTTTTTTTTTGTATAGTGCACAAACAAAAGAAATTTAATTAAATTTAGTACTATATGCAAATTATAAAATAATTCTAACAAACAGATGTATCTTGAACAATCCAGAAAGAGTGACAAATTTTTTTTAACATATTTTATTCTTTGAATAGGATTATTTATTGTTCTTGTCCGTCGTATATATTAAAAAAAAACATTATTTTTAGCTTTTGTTGTTGTTTCTTATCCTACTTGGTAGAAAACAACATTTAGAACAAGTCCATGAATCATGTGGTCTCATGGAAGGAGGGAAGGTGCGGGGGCTGCTTCTGTTGTGATGGAGCACCCATAGGTAGAAGTCTGACTTGGTTCCGTGATGCCGACTTTTTATGGCGTAGTTTTATCAGCCCTACGCCCAACGCTCTACAGACATTATGTAAAAAAAAAAAAATCTAAATATCCTTTTAATGTTTTCTTTTTTTGCTACAAAGATTTTTTTTTTTCATTCTTCGATTCCCTTTCATTATGAATTTGTGTTTTATAAAGGTGTAAGTAATTTTCTTTTTAAAAGAAAGTGATTGAAATTTAATGGGCAAAAATATAATAATTCTTTCTTTTTCTCATCAGGGGTTCTTAAACCAATTTTATCTTTGGAAATGAAGTACGATTACGATTAAAAGCAAACGATTTCACAGAATCATTCGCATTCTTCATCATGTAATTTCCAGAAAAATATCCTTCCTAATAATTCATTTAAGAACGCTGATGGCAACAACATAATTTACAACCAGTTTTTAAAGCATCGTGGCATCGTTATATATTTAATTCTTGTTCTTTCTGCAGCATCAAGATAAAACGAAATAATAATGCATTCGAAATAAACCAAAAAGCAAAGCAGAAAATAAATAAATAAATAATTGCAACAAAAAATAAGAAAAAGGGACAAAAAAAGAAAGCAACCTTTTCCATTCTTTTTTCCAGTTCAATTAAAAAGACTTATTAAAGAAGAATTAGAAATGCTCGTCTTCGTCGAAAACGAACATGGCGTTGTTCTTCTTCAAGATACTCATGCTCTGACTCCAAAACAACTTTAATTATTCCCCTTTTTGCATAGCTTTGCTTGCGAATCTTGCCGTTCTAATTATTTATAAAGTCGGAGAAAATGCTAATGCATTTCTGATCTTCTCAAAATCTGTTTTTCTCCCTTTTGTATTGTAGTAAATTAATTTTGGGGTATTCATAACGGCAGTGTTTTTATCGTTTTAAGACACTTATTTTCACGGTTTTTTTTTTGCTCATAAAAAAAGCATTTGAAGCAAAAAGTTAAAGGAAATTATTAATTTATGAAACGTGAAATAAAATGTGTCACGAATGAATTTTAATATTTTTTTAAAATACTTCTGATATATATACATTATTAATTAATTAATTTATTATTATTATTATTATTTTAGAATTGCTTTATAAAAGATCTTCTTTATAGCAGAGATGTAATAAAAAGATAAAAAGAAAGGAAAAAAATATGAATTAATCATAATAAATTAAAAAGCAGAACACAATTTTTTTGTGTAGTGCACAAACAAAGAAATTTAATTAAACCTAGTACTACATGACCATTATAAAATAATTTTAACGAACAAATCTGATAACAAATATATCTTGAACAATTCGCAAATAGTGACACATTTTTTTTTTTTTTTCATATTTATTCTTTTAACAGGATTATATATTGTTCTTGTTCGTCGTTTTTATTAAAAACATTTTTAGCTTTTGTTGTTGTTTCTTATCCCACTCGGTAAACTGCAACATCTACACCAAGTCCATGAACCAGTGTAGTTTCATGGAAGGAAATAAATGTTGAGGGATTTTTGTTAAAAAAAATCTGTTTGTTTAAAAAAAAAAATATGTTAAAATTACGGATTTCAAAAATAAATACGTAATAAAGAAACAGCAATTTTTAAAAGAAATTCTATACAGTTTCACACAAAAAATAAATCAAACTTGAAATCATATATGTTAAAAATATTAGAAAATTGTTTAAGTTAGAAAATTTGTATTGCGTTAAATTTTTAATGGCATTCAGCACTAATGTTAACCTGAAGTAAAAACCTTCTTACAATTAAATATAATCCTAACATATTTAAAAAAATAACAAATCGAAGATAGAAAAATACAAATCTTTAAATGGATTACATATCAAGTAGCACAAAAAAATTGAAATCCATTAAATTCAGAAATACTAAACCGGCAAATTTTATCAATATATATAACAGCAGTTGCAATAAAGATAACAGCAGTCGCAGAAAAAAGAAATAACAAATTTTTTATTGCTTGCATAGCTTTCAGAGATAAGGAAAAATTATATTACTGAGATACATTACGACTGTGCAATACAGAACAAGCAATCTTAAGTTACACAACTAAGAACATATTCAGCAAGGTACAAGGGCACACCCAAACGATATTTTTTCGGTTCTAATGTACCTTCCAAGCACAACGTGTCTTTGTTTAAAACATGGAGAGTGGGGGGAGAATCATAAAAACACCCACTTTCTCTCAGAAAACGCCAACTAATAAAAAAAAGGAAACCGTTATTCTTACGCAAGCAGTCGTTACGATGTCTCGGCAAGCCACCCCCATCTTAACGAAGTAACCTACGGGGCCTCGCAAATCTTTCTGCAACCCTCCCCACAATACCCCACGTGTCCCAATCCACCCCCTCAATCGTGATTACAAGTTCACTCGTCACACATACAGCCTGGTGTATCATAAATCTCACAACACACAACTCCCCGGACTTGGCAAGTTCGAATTCCATCGAAATGGCTGTCTTCCATGAAGGACCTAAGAGAATGGAGCAGGTATCGATTTTCGAAGTGTCCCACTAGAGCCGAGAAGTTCGATTTTCACCACCGTGTGAGATATTCTTCCCCAAATAGGTGGCCTTGTATGTAGTTAAGAGGTCAGATGTTTGCCCGGTGGTGGCCGAACTAGTTGGAGATCATTAAATTGTATGTCTTTCCAGTTGTTGGCGGTAGGTACCATGATTTATGATGTTTAACTGGCAGGTAATATGTGGTTCATATTGGATCTTTTGCAGTGCGTCTTTATCGTGCAGTAGGGTTGAAAGAAGTGTGATGAATGATCGCGAACAGCTGTCTGAACAGAAATTGATATCAGCATTCATTGAATCCTGAACACATTGAGGAGTTCAATATAGGTGTGAATAGTTGCACATCTAATATTTATTTTCATATACATTGTATATTTTTATTTTACATCAAATCCCAATAAAACTGCTGTGTGGATCAAAATATAACCAAAAAACTTTAAAATTTCTTTATTGTGGTTTGTTTTAACGATACTATGCTATTTTTAACTTTTTAATCTGTAAATTATAGAATACTAAATGATTTTGATTAACAACAAACCATGCATAATAAAATGTTACAATTCATAATACAGTTAAAATCAAATAATTTATCGACGCTTTATTTTTGGTTATGTAGTTGCTAAAACTATATTATTTTTAACTTTCTTATAATAAAAAGCTATAAGAATATTTATCTAATTAGCTATGCAATTTAGTTTCCTACATATATTCTGTTTAATGTAATATAATATATCTATAGTTAATGTGTCTTAAATGTATCTTTAGTTAACGATACATTTTTGTTTCATTCTAGCAATTACATAATCAAAAATAAAGTGTCGATAAATTATTTAATTTTAACTGTAATACAAATTGTAATATTTCATTATAAATGCTTTATTGTTAATCAAAATCATTTACTATTATTGTAATTTACAGATTCAAATAACAAAGCAATTAAATTTAATCATATAAAGGCATTCACTGATGAAGATCAATAATTAACGAGCACAATATATATGTATTACGTGACAAAACTGGTTCTGTAAAATCAAACAATAATGATTTGTAAGCATGTTGGAATCCCTGTTATAAACTCTAAAATGATTTTAAAGGGAAGCATTGAACAATTAAGCAATACTGTCAAATGCTGTAGAGAGAACATTGACATCATTTATGATAATTTCCTACTTGCAACTACAACAATGTTAATGAAAACTGACATTCAAATTCAAAATTTTGCATTTTCACACAAAATGCTTGTCACTCAGGTAATAATTCTTCCGCAAATTGTTCACTTATTTAGTCATTACTATTCCATGATTTTCATAAATGCCAATGAATTTGGAAGTTTATTAACTCATAATTTTAAGACGTTAATTTAAAGCCAAAATCAGTTTTAACCAACTTCGATAATATATATCAAAAGCATTCTTCTCTGACAACTATTCAGTATCTTTAGAATAATGCATTTATTATGTTCTCCAACTATATTGAAAAAAAATTGCTTTTTTAAAGAATAGATTGTTATAAATCATATGTTTTTGAACAAATGTGTTGTACATGATTTGAAATCCACAATGAGATTTTTTTCATTCTTCCTTTCAATTAATAATTTACTGCTAAGAATTAGGAGACCTAAAGCCTTAAAAACAGCCCAATGGCAATTGGCTAGCTCTCTAATTTTTGGTACCAAATACTTCAGGTTCGAATCCTGGCGGATGTGGCATGGATGTTTGTTATTGGTTCGAACCAATGTTAAACTGTAAGTTCCCGTCTAATTAACCTAAAGTGGTACAAAAAATGACAAACCAAACCAAACCAAACTAAAAGCCTTAAAATGGTTAGATTGTTTTAAATTATACAGTGTAATTTTTTTTTTTAAATTTTCACAGAATGAACATATTATTAAATATATCAATTTTATATATAAAAGTTTGATTTTTGAATTTGAAAATAGTAATTAATTTATACATAGTAGTTTGATTAAAATTGAATGTAATTTTTGTATGATCCCTAATTTAAATAAAAGAGATGGTAACCGCAAATGACATAACACAAATTACTGTACAGCATTTTGAAATTAAAATAAAAATATTATAGGTACAAAATCAATATATTTATTTATGAACATTTGTGAAATAAGATTTTATGTTACTTTCTTAATTATCAAAAAAAAACATTCAGATAATTTTCTATTTTTAGTACAAGTTGGCGTCATTTTTTCGAAATTGATCGAAATTTTTTTTTAATCAGCAAAGAAAAACAAGATAAAATTTCCGTAGAAGTATTATTTTTTTCTGTCGTATGTATTTTATGCAAAAATTATTATTTTTTATTTTACTTAATAACTTTGCACCTCTGAATAACAAAATATTACTTTACGAAAATATATTTTAAAAAAAAAATACAAGGAACATCCAAAAACATGTTAACCTATGTAAATACATTTATATCTTATTGATCAAGAATTTAACATCAAATTAAATACATGAATTACCTGAATAAACAGGTGCTTAAAATTTTGTGTCAGTAATATATTTTCACATGACAATTATCTTGATGGTAGCCTTTGGGAAATGACATGCTATGTGACAAGATGATTTATTCAAGTAATTATTCTCTTCCTTGCACAGCATTCATTACGTTGTCATATATATGTCAGCGCTGTCAGGTACCAGAAATCGATGTAACCTAAAATGCATCGCACTTGACCTTTTGCAAATTGTTTGCATTAAGCAAATTTCTTCTTTATCTTACATCACTTTATTCATAACCTGAGATAATAACTTAATTTACTTTCAATCTTGATTCAATATAAGTTAGCACAAATTGAATACCGATATATATACATGACTATCATCATTAGCTTTCATAGATTGCTTAAAATTCTAGCTAATCATGAAATTAGTATTTAATATGACTTTAAATAAAATGGACAACTAAAATATTATTTAATAATAAAAATGATATCTACCAACAAGGAAAGTCATTTGTTTAATTTAAATGCATTTGTTTTAAATTAAGACATTATAAGACAAATTAAGACATTTTGTTTATTTTATACATTTAAACTCAATTACCAAAAAATATAGCTACATTTATGTATCTTACAATTGTTTTTTAAAACTTTATTAACAGTTAAAGTGCAAATGATGATGAAAATTACAATTTGATTGTACTTAGGTACTTTTTGTTTTAAATTAAGACATTATAAGAAAAATTAAGACATTTGTTTATTTTATACATTTATTTATTATTTTATATACTCAATTACTAAAAAAACAGAGCTACATTTTTTGTACCTTACAAATTGTTTTCTAAAACTCTATTAATAGTTAAAAAGTTGAAAGTGAATTAATGTAAAAATTACAATTTGATTGTATTTAGTACTTTTTGTATTTACAGTATTAACTAATTTGAAAAACTCTTAATTGGGAGTACTTAACTGGAAATATTGTTATTAATTAAGTACATATCATGTGGAAATATAGGAAATCCAATATTTTAATCAATATCATGTAAAAATAGTAAATATTTAAGCTTAATTATTACTTTTAATAAGAAAAACAGCAGTTATGTAATAAATTGTTTTAAAATAACTTTTTGTATAATTGTATATGCCAATATGAATAGATGAATTCTGACTGTGATTCAATAAAATAAATAACAACTAATCGTTAATGTTTAATCTCGTAACAAAGACTATTTTATGTCTGCTACTTAAAATGTAACATTATTTCAGATTTACAAAGACCAGTATGGCAGAAATAGCAGTTATATTTTAATCAAACACAAATTTTAAGCCAAAGTCTACTATCTTTATGTTAATGCATATATTCAAATATTCACATGATATTAATATTTTTATTCAGAATTATTTCTTTTCTGAAAAACATGCGACTATACATATATCTTTATGTAATCTTTTCTAGGGCATATATGTACAGATTACTTTTAATATATGTATGAAAAAAAAAATATGAAAAAGAAAAGTATTGTATACAAAAATTAAAAACAGCCTATTGGTCTTTTGTAATAATTCGTCTATAAAATAAATTTTTCACCTTATAATCAAAAACTAGATTTATTTCATACTTAAGAGTAATATCACTAGGAAATATAGATAAATTTAATTAATTAAACATGTACAAAATTCAAAAGCTTCACAGAAATATGTCATTTTATTCTGTATAATTGACAAATTCCATTTGAAACAATTTAATGAAAACCATTAAGTACACATATATGTGTCAGTATGAATAGATGGACAATGATGCTTGTGATTCAATAAAATAAATAAATAACTAGCTGTTAATGTTTAATCTCATGTCTGCTACATAAAAATGTAATATTATTATTTCAGGGTTAAAAGATCAGTATGTTAAAAATAACAGGCCATATTTTAATCAAACATAGACAAATATTGGTTGCCTACGATCTTTATTATAACAACTTATTAAAAATATTCATGGGATATTGATATTTTTAAAGAGGATTATTTCTTTTTCCTTCTGTCTGAAAAAGCATGCGTCTTTACTTTTGTATTTATGTCACCTTTTTAGGTATGTATTTACAGATTACTTTTAAATATATGGAAAATATGTTGTTGTTCTAATGCAGCTGGCAATACAGACAGTTAATCCCTATGCCATAAGCAGGGGTTGCGCTGCTATTAGTCATTTAGCAATTCCCAGGGGGCATGTGTAGCTTGAAGATATGTTGGCAGACGCGAGACCCCACAACGCTCTACGATCTTATTAGACCGGGACCTACGGTTTAAAGTGAATTACGAAAGCACTACAAACATTCGAAATTTCCAACAGATTCGACTGAAATTTGGTAGGATATAAAATTAAAAGCAGCATACGGATTTTCGTAACAATTCATCTATAAAATAAATTTTTGCTTAATAAACAAAAATTAGATTTATTTCACAATTAGAGTAATATCACTAGGATATATAGATAGATTTAATTAATTAAAATGCACAAAAATGCCAAAGCGCCATAGAAATATTTCGTTCCATCTCTCTAATTGTTCTAATTGGCAAACTCCATTCGTAACAATATAATGAAACCATTAAGGTCCTTTAGAAGATTCTGAAGCAATTTAGGTCGTAAACGAGGGTTAATTGTGCAGTTTATTTTTCAGAAAAGGAATTATTAGAGAGATATTTTAGCAGATAATTTTCTGAACATTAAGTCTAGTTGAAATAATTTGTTGGAAATAAAAGCGAAGACACAAAGCATGAATTACCTGATTAGATATGTTCTTTCAAGTCTTTTGGAAATGTTAATTATCCCCAATTGTATAATTAAAAGTAAGCATGGATAATCTTCTGAGAAACAAAGCGAACACAGCAGAATAATAAGAAATAGCTTTTTACAATGCTAAAGGATTTAGGGATTTTAATTTTTTTTTTTTTTAACTTTTGATAAAATGTTTGAATGCTAAGAAAGTAAACTGATAACATTTTTATTGCCATAGTTCAAACTGAACTGTTTAGCAAATGTTTACAAAAAAAAAAAAAATTGACAGATAGTTATGTTTTAAAAAATTATAAATAATGGAATAAATTACAATAAATTTAACTATAATTTCAATGAAATAATTTAATAATAAATAATGTCGACTATAAGTTTCAACTAATAATATATATTAAATTATTTACTTCAATACATCTATACTTTTAAAAAAACCAGGAATGTAGATATTTCAATAATGGATGCCGAGAATAAAAGAAAAGAAGTTAAAATTTTTATTAATTTCTTTTTAATCAACACCGTTTCTGAAAACTTTTAGGTCCAAATAAATATTAATGTCATCATTGACTATCTATTCTTAAAAATAAATATTCATTAAATTAACAAATGTTAAATTTTTTATAATTTCACATTTAAAATATAATATGGGGGCCTAATGGCCGAATGGCTAGCGCTCTGGCGTTCGGTACCACAGGTATCGGGTTCAAATCCCGGCTTTTGCCCATGGGTGTTGTAGTGGTTCGAATCCACTTTTAAACCGTAGGTCCCAGTCCTAATAGGATCGTAGAGCGTTGGTGGGGGCATTGCTACTCCACGTTCGTGGCTATTATCTTCAAGTTACACGCGCCCCTGGGTAATGCAAAGCGAGTACGTCTGTGCAGCGCTTGCCTTAAGGCACTCCAAGACCAAGCTGTCTAAGTGTTTGCCAGCTGCATTAGAGAAAGAAAGATATAATATTTTTTTCAAACAAACAATAAGATTTGATTGAAAACTGCCAAATTTCAGTTTCATAGAGACAAGAAAATAATTTGAATTAACAAGAAACGAAATATGTGTGGGTTAAATCCTATTGAATTTTCAAACAAATGCTCAATATCGTAAGAACAGATTCTAGTGCCATGCTATAAGGTTGTCCATAAGTAAAGATAGTTTCCAGAACAAAATTTCTCACACTCTTGTTTAAATGAAAATATTTAAGAGACAAATATCCTTGAATTTGTAAATTAAATTAAATCAATATAATTTAGATAAAAAATTATTTCAAGAATACACAGAACAATTATTGTTCCATATTATAAAGAGTGTACGCCCACAAAGAAAAAAATTTCTGAAATATATTATTGGTTTACAGCTTAAGAGATAAAATTACCACACCATTGGAAGAACACTGGCCAATTGTGAATCGCGGGGCTTTAATTACAAATTCATTAGCACTCATGTGAAATTACCAGTCTAGATTTTAGTGCCATGCTAAAGTAGTCCATGTAAAGATAGTTTCCAGAACAAAAACTATCCACTCTTGTTTAAATGAAAGCATTTAAGGGACGAATTTCTTTGAGTTTTTTCAAAATAAATCAAATCAATATAATTTAGATAAATTATTTCAAGAACATAAAAGTATCGGAAACAAGTATTGTTCCATAAAGATTGTGTGTACACAAAAATTTCTGAAATATATTAATTGTATACAGTATGAGTGATAAAATTACCTCACCATTGACCACCAATTGCGAGTCACGGGGCTTAATTACAAATTCATTAGCCGTCATGTGAAATTACTTTTGTTTCCAGCAATGCCAATTACCGGTCTTGATCTTAGTGCCATGCAAAAGTAGTCCATATGTAAAGATAGTTACCAGAACAAAAACTCTCCGTTCTTATTTAAATAAAAAGTACTTAAGGGCAGAATCTGCCTGTGTTTTGTAAGTTAAATCAAATCAATATAATTATGATAAATTATTTCAAGAACAATAAAAGTATTGGAAACAACAGGTATTGTTCTATATTATAAAGATTATGCGTACACAAAGAAAATTTCTGAAATATACTATTGGTTTTCAGTGTGAGTGATAAAATTACCTCACCATTGGAAGAACACTGGCCAATTGCGAATCACGGGGCTTTAATTACAAATTCATTAGCCCCTCATGCGAAATTACTGGGTTTCCAGCAATGCCAATTACCGGTCTTTTGGCGTACTTCCTGCCAGGGGACATAGAAATGCACGACAGGAAATTGGATTCTTCTGGTCTTTGAATGCACAAAAATATTGCATACAATGTGTCCCCAGTTGTCGCAAATCGATGGGCGAAGAAATCAACTGACTCATTACGGAGACCATGATTGGTTCTTTTGTTTTCTACTCTCCATTATGGTCACCAGAATAACCTGTTTTTAATGAGAGAATTTTAGTCATTCCAAACATACTATTATTTAACATGCATTTTTGGTACTGATTATGTTTGAAATTTGTGGGTCAAGGTTATCATGTGCTTGGTGCAATATTCGCTTTAGAGTTTCAATACAAAAAATTTAATGTAAACACTAATAAATAAACAAAGAAATTTTTATTTAAATGATTGACCTAATTTTAATTACGATAAATTTAATTTTTTAAGTATTTATTATAATTTGCAGTTAAAAAAGATTAATTATGTAAGTATTTGTAAGCTAATTATGTTAAAACTTGTTTTTGTTAGATATTTAGAACATTGCATAGATGGAATCCATCGTTATTTGAAATATTATTTTACAAAAATTATCAAAACATGTGCCTTATTAACAAAGCGCTAGATTTTTTTTTTTTTTTGCACATTCTAAATGAAATAACTGATTAAAAAAAGATAAAATTTAATAAATTATTTAAATTCTAATATGAAACGTACAACTTCCATATATAACTGATGTTGTAAAATATTTAGATACCCTCTCTAATCTGCTGACGTAGGACACTTTACATCTATATCTTCTTTATATTTTTATACCTATATTTTTTTTTTTATGTTAAAACTTGCTTTTGTTAGGTATTTAGAACACTACATAGATAGAATCTATTCGTTGTTTGAAATATCATTTTTAAAAATCAAAACATGCACATTGTTAATAATATTCTCTCTCTCTCTCTTTTTTTTTTTTTTTTTTTTTTTTTTTTTTTGCACATTCTAAATGAAATAACTGGTTAACAAAATGTAAAATTTAATAAATTATTTAAATCCAAATGTGGAACATACAACTGTCATATCTAACTGATGTGTTAAAACATTCAGCTGCCATGTCTAATTTGCTGATGTAAGACATTTTATACCTATATTTTCATCAAAACATAAAAGTATAATTTTAAAAGTTTGGGTTTTTTTTTCTTATATAATATCAACATCATTAACGATAACTTTTAATCATAATAATATACATGAATTAATCACCATATTTGTGTGTGTTCTTTTAAAAATATTTATTTTAAAAACATGTTTTTAAAAGTCATATATTAAATACTTAACATTCCAAGTAGTTGCAACACCATTGCTTCCAAAGGAATCCTTACAAAAAATAATTTATGCAAAAATGAATTGACGAGTCTTTTCAACAAACTTGGAAAAGAGATAATTTTGAGAAGGGTACCACCATTTTCCTTTAAAAGAAACCAAACGACGCCGTTTTAAAAGTAAAAGAAAGGCGTTTGCACTTGAAATCCGACTCTCCTTTTAATGCACAAGAGAAGGGAAGGCTCTCTCGGTTGAAGTTCTTTTGAAACTAAATTCCGAGAGGAAAGTTTTCCAAAAACTTCAGGTCACTTAAGCCTAGCGGATGCTTTTTGCATTAGTATGCTTAATTAAAGTAGTGAGTCGAACAGCAAGAAAGTGGTAAAATATGCTAAGCAGTGAGGTGTGTCGCCCGGTGAATGAGTTTCTGAAGGAATAACAGGAAGCACAATCTGCTGCACTGCTAACTTATCAACATTCTTTTTGAAGTGAATGAAAGGGATAGTTGGCTGTTTTCTGGATTTTCGAAGATGCGTTTCTATCAACATTTTATGCAGCGTTAAATAATATTAAAACCAATTTTATTATCCAATTTATAAACCCAAACAAGAGCAGTTAAAATTTATGTTTTCTTTCTATTTTTCACAGTTCATTTGTTCTTCCATCAGTATCTGGTTCAAGAAACGTAAACTGAATATATAATACTCGATGATACCTTCCTATCAACATTGTATGTAGAGTTAAATAATATTAAAACCCATTTTATTGTCCAATTTATAAACCCAAACAAGAGCTTTAAAGTGTATGTTTTTTTTCACAGCTCATTTGTTCTTCCGTCAGTATCTGGTTCCAGAATCTTACTAATTTCTTTATTATCTTTCGCTAAATGAACAAAACATTAATGCTTCAATGAAAAAGATAGTGGAAATATTCGAAAAAGATTCTTTAGGTAATTTAAGTTCACACACTCCAATACAATCATCTCTATTGTCACAATAAATCAAACCTATTCGTTTTTTGAAAATTTTATCGAAATGTTCTTATTAATTTCTTTAGAATCTTTTGCTAAATGAACACCACTTTTACATTTCATTGAAAAAAAAATTTTAAGTAATTTAAGAAAACACGCAATCCAATACAGTTAACTCCAATATCCTTCAATAAAATCTCTATTATCACAATAAATCAAATCTATTCGTTTGTCGAAAATTTTATCGAAATGTTCCTATTAATTTCTTTAGAATCTTTTTCGCTAAATGAACACCACTTTTTAATGTTGCATTGAATGGGATAGATCTGAAAAAAGATTCTATAGGTAATTTAAGTTAACACTCTCCAATTGTATTGGAGTGTGTTAACACAATAAATCAAATCTATTCATTTGTTTCAAAATTTCATTGAACCGTTCTGTATGCTAGTAAATCAGAATTAAATGGGTCATCTTATTACACTCTAGTTACTTATGCTAAAACTAAACTGCGAAAAAGAGATATAATTAAATATCAAACTTTCTATCCGTAATATACTCAAAATTTTAAATATAATTCAGAACAAGTAATATAAAAATATTTTTTAAAGTGAATTCCTACTTTTTTTTTTTTCACTATATTGCAGAAAGTCCTTTATAAATAATTTTCATTCATTTCTTTAAGTTTGTCTGGAGACATCTATTGGTAGATATATGCAACTTAAATCTAAAAAAAACTAAAAATTAAGTAACTAAATTTAATTACTGAATTAACATTTGAAAAAACTGTATTAACATCAAGTGTCATCCACTACAAGTTCAAAAAAAAAATGTATTTGAACTTGATTGGATGAAATAAAAGTATTTTATGAACGATTGGATATTTGAACAAGATATACATAGGGAGAGTGTGAGCTAATAGAAGGAATTGAAAAAGAAAAATGACAGTAAATTCCATCAAGGAACCATTATATTAACAGCTTAATCTTCAAAGGCAAGGATGATAATTCTACACCATTCAAAAGAAGGGAAAAATAAATAAAACTGCTTAAATTAACAAAAATTCGAAAACTAATTAATCTCTTTTCTTCCCTAAAATTATTCAAACAGCTGATAACACTTCTCTCTCCTTACACAACTGCCAAAACTGAAATATTCATTTTGAAAACCCAAATTACTCAAAAATCTTTCAGAGAAAAAATCAAACAAAAAAGGTTTTTGTTCTAACGTATTTAAATTTAGATTAAAATAGCTCAAAACTTACTTTAACCTCTCACTCTTATGAAATAAAGAAAAATCCGAAAAGAAAACAACAAAAAAAAAAAAAAACCTTCTAGATTATTAATTTTGAGTCTACGGAACTCGGAAATGATACATCATAGTTTCAAAACTATGGAAGCATTAATAATCTATGTCTGTCAACGTGGATATATTCTTCGCTGTTGCCATAAATTTTAATCTTAAAAATGAATTCGTTCTACCGACTAATGAATAATGATTCCGGAAAACGTAATTTGCATTCGGATAAATAAGGTTTAATTTTTGTGTGTTCTTCCTTCCCTTTTGGTTTTTGCCGAACAGTTAAAAATGGTGGAGTTTGTGGTAGCCATTTATTTTCGTTATATAAAAGTTCTCTATTACCTGAGTACCCTACATAATAAATTCTTTTTTTTTTTCTGCCTTTACCCTAAAAGATAGTTCAGCTGTAACCCAAATTTCTGTCCCATTTATTTTAATTTATACCCGTTATGGCATTTGTTGAGGATTCTTCTAGTTTTATACATATCCTATTTTTTTTTTTTGGAGGGGAAGGGAGTTGCTTACGCTAAAACATCGTTAAGCTGATTAAATATAATGCATGGCATTCTTCACAGACGCATTAATTAGTTGTGGTTACGCTAGCGTTTCTCAAGTTCGTCTTCAACATTAGTACGTTTCGCTGCCACCAAAAGCAAAGTAACTTTAAACGAGCCGAAAATAGTTCTTTTTAATATTTCCCGCCCTTTTTTTTTTTTTCCAAAAGTGCTTTAGTTTTATTCATTCTCATAGAAAGAAATAATATTAGTTCCGCTTTTTTTTTTTTTTTTTTTTTTTTTTATGTTTTAATATTTTATTTTGTTTTATGTTGAGGGTTTTCTTAAATTAATGTCTGGAAGTTTTGTTGGTGACGATGACGAGAATTTAATCGGATGGTCGAGACGTTTTTGTTTGATGAGAATTAAAAAAAAAAAAAGAAAGAAAAGAAAAGAAAGAAAGAAAGAAATAATAAGTAAAACAAGTTTTAGTTAAGCTTGCAAAAATTAATTCAATTGCAGCGAAATTTAAGGGAAAAAAACCCAACAAAACATAAAGATGAAACATGGATAATAATTCTGATTTTGTTAAGAAAAAGTTTTTTAAAATTTTTTTCTTCTTTCACGCTTGTATTTAATGTGTTTCTCTGTCGCTGAATGAGAAAGACATTTCTTACAACTGAAATACAACGAAAGCGTTAATTGAAAAATATTTTCATTTCGGTTTTCTCAGAAACAACAAATAATTTTTTTAAAAATAGAATACTATAGTTTCCTTTTATCATTAATCTCATTTTCTTTTAAATTAAACACCTGCACAATACACTGGTAAAATTCTTTTATTACGGATTTAGTAATTATTTTTATCATTCTCTGATCAATTTGGCTTATTGAATGTAAAAAAATTCTGAGAATCTTTTCTCTTTGCTCAAGTAGTTTAGAATTACATAAAGTGCAGGCAATCTATAAGATATTTTATATCACCTACATTTTTATAAAATGTAAGTCTAGCATATTCGGTTTTTATATGAAAAGTTTCCGAGAATCACAAAATTTAAAAAAAAACTGCTACAATTTGTAAAATATAAGAAAATAAAAATAAATTATATCATAATTAATATATTAAATTGCCTTAAAAATGTGTTAAGATGAATCTGAAACAACAAAATATTCCTTAAATAAACTGATAAAATTATTAATTAACATAAAAAAAATGTGTAAAAATAATTTATTACTTACTTACCGAATAGCTATTACATGAATGAAATGGCACCTAAAAAGAAAGAAAATGATTTTAACAAAAACAATTTTACAACAACACAAAATTCAGCTTTGTTTAACAAAAGCATATAGTTTAATTGCGATATCAACATTAAAAAAGACTTAAAATAACATTAAGAAAAAATTCATGTTGTTTAATAATTTAAGAAAAAAATTCTCTCTTAGACATGTAGTACTTTTTCTCTGAAGTTTTAAAATGTAAAACACACTTCAATGTTACATTTCTGTCAAGCCCAGCAATTTTATTTGTTTAAAAATAAATAACGAATCATATATTTAAAAATTGGAAATAGCACACAATAATTAATATATTATGAGAAAGCTGCTTTAAATTGTGTTTCAATATTTAGAATTCCAAAATAATTTTAAAATGCATATTTCTTTTCTTTCCATTCTTAACTTTCTGTAAGAAACTTTGTTGGGGACAAAAAAGGAATATCAGAGTAAATTACAAGAATATGTAAATGAAGAAGCGAAAAAAATTCCTTGAGATAATATGAAAATCTTATCGCTACTTTTACATGGACCTTTTAGTATTCTTAAGGGAGTGCACGAAGTAATTTATTTTTATTCTTGCTCTTTTGTGGCTTGCCAGGTAAAGTCACAGCATACAGAATCTGCAGTTTATTTAAACTCGCTCTTTAGAAAAATAATGAGAACACGGCATATATCTATCTATATATATTTATATTTGATGGCACGGCATATATCTATTTATATTTGATGACAACATATTATAAATTGTTGCATTCTGATTAGCCGATTGAATACATAACAATTTTGAAAAACTTAACAATTAATATAACAATTTAACAACAACAAAAATAACAATTTTGAAAAGATTGTTAGATAAAATGATGAAGGTAATTTAAAAGAAAAAAAAAAAATTCACGATTATATGAATGCATTGTTATGCTCATATGTTTTAATCATTGCAATAATGAATTAGTTATTGCAAATTAAAATGAAAACTTATTATTAGTTTAATTATTTAATATATAAATATACATAAACTATATTATTAGTTTATATATATATTATTTATATATTGTATATATATATATATATTATGCGTACATTTGATTACTACATATTATAAATTGTTGCATCCTGATTGGCAGATTGAACATAACAAATTTGAAAATTTTTTTTTTTACATAAAATGGTATAGGGAATATATATATTTTTTAATTTTGCGATTACATGAAGGTATTGTTATGTGGATATTTTTAATCATTGCCATGATGAATTAGTTTTTGCAAATTAAAATGCCAAATCAATGAATTAGTTATTGCAAATTAAAATGCAAAATTGCAATGAATTAGTTATTGCTTAAATATCTTGGTACAGAATACACTATTAAAAAGCAATTATAAATCAGCTTAAAATTTCACACAAGTTTGTTTCCTTAAACTTTTACTATCAGTTAAAAAATTTTATATTATCAGAGTATAATAATAAAAGTGAAATATTCCCTTACTGTAAAATGCATACTTGTTGTAAACATAGTGCCAAATGCAATTTCAGTATATATACATATAAATGAGTAACGTGACACAATTTTGAAAATTATATCCTGAAGATTACAAAAGTCATACTTTTATTTTCTTCGAAGTTCATATTTGAAATGATAGCAACTCTTAACAGTAATTTTTTTTTATAGAACATCATGTATTAAAGTAATAAACTACTTCTTCATAACACTATAAGCATTTTAAATGCAATTTTGGACAAGAATGGAACGGATTAAACATGACATTTTTCAGATCATTCATCATGATTAAAGAAACTTTTCTGTCAGAAAGATTCATTTAAAATAATGATGCCCTATGGATCATTCATCATGATCAAATCAAAAAACATCTTTGACAGAAACTCGCCACTTTATCAAAATCAGATCTAGTTTTTGCATTTTTCTTCAAACCATTTCGCAACAACACACAACAATAATACATCAAATAGTGTGTAAATCAATTCATGAATACAACTAAAAAATAAAAGCGCTGATATAAATGAAAAAAGGCATGCATTAAAATTCAACAAGTGAAACATTCAGTTAAGTAATATGTATACAATTCAACAGAAAAAGTTTTAAGTAATTCTGGGAAAATTCAACCGAAATCGATAAAAATCCTTTTTTTATCCCTTCTTCTTCTTGAACCTTTTTTTGTTACACTTTGAAAGCAAATGAAGTTATTGACTTGGAGGTTTTGGTGAAAATCACTTTTCTATCTTTGGTATGCAGTTAGAAAAGTTGGATTCGAAATGTGTTCGAAAAGTCAATTTCAAAATCTTTCCAGTTCTTTTTTTCTCATTTCTTCCTTTCCGTTTCTATATTCTAAAAAACATATTTCTGTTTTAGACTAGTACCTGGCAAATATTTAAGTTTGAACCTGCAAAAATTTATATTCAGTATTTTTACAAAGACAGATGAAACTGAAAAAAAAAAAATTAGCAGATTTTTATTGGTATAGATTTTATTTCTATGAATTATGGAATTTAAAAAAATGTATTTGAAATCGAAATGAAAATTGAAATTATCATTCAAAATTTATTTTTAATAAAACAAATATTTTTATTAACGTTAGTTAATAAATATTTTCAAACTTTTTTTTTTATGAACATATTTAAAAGATATATTGAAAATTTAGTGAAGGTTTTAATGAATGCAGACTTTTTTCAATTAATTTGGTTTTAATTTTTATTATTTTTTGTAAAATCTTAACATGAACTTCGATGTTGATAAAAATCAAATGAATCAGCAGAATATTCAACTCAGTCAATTATTTTTAGTATGAATTAGTTTTTTTAAATGAAATAGGTATTTATTTTAGAGGGTTCTCAAAACGTAGTGAAACGAATAAAGACAGATATTTCCCTTGTTGTTATTGCTGAACTAAGGCATAGTACAATTACATTTCCTTTTACTTAACAGATTGGCATAAATGGATTAATTTAAAGTAAGTTTCTAAAAGATGCATAATTTAAAGTCAGCAGCCAGTATATTAACCAACCTGATCAACTAATATAGAACCCAATATATGACCCCATCCAATATATAACCAATATAGCAGTTACCCTGAAACTGATTCAATTTAATAGCCCAACAGAATTAATAAGATATCCATTCTTTATATTATTACCACCCATTATTTACTTATTAGTTCATAAAATAACTGTAAGTTTAAATTACAATAATATCTGCACAAATACAAATGCTTAAAAACAGTTATGATTATAATATTCAGTTCTATCAGTTCTGTATTAGCAACATCAATAAATGGAACATCAACAAAATATTCGAAATTTTCATATGATCTACAAACTGGTGCCATTTAAAACTACTAACATCAGCACACTGTTCTCATAACTGTACGAGAAATCATTTTATGTGATCATATGGGTGTTTTTTTCTTATGTTAAGTGAACACCGACTAAGCAACGTACTTTATTAGCGTTACAGATACTAAGTTCAGTATAAGAGGACAGAGTCAGGCAATCTCAATAGCTTGGTTAATAGCACTGATCGATTGAAATTATAACAATACTATATCTGCACAAATACAAAAGCTTGAAAACAGTTATTAATATAAAATTCAGTTCTATTAGCATCATAAATAAATGTGACATCTCGAAATTTTCATATGATCTACAAACTGATGTCATTTAAATCTACTAACATCAGCACACTGTTCTCATAAGTGCACGAGAAAATCATTTTATGCGATCATATGGGTGTTTTATTCTTATGTTAAGTGAACGCCGATTAAGCAGCATACTTTATTAGCGTTACAGACACTAGGTTAAGTATAAGAGTGCAGAGTGAGCCAATCTCAATAGTATGGTTAATAGCACTTTTATCGCATTGGTGTAATCATTAAATAACCATTTGAAGCAACAAATACATTATGCTCGATCTATTTCTGAAGCACTAATGGTGGGTGAAAAATTGAATTGGGTGGTATTAGAAGAGATGCGATATGTTCCAACCAAATCAAGAATTACATTCGATTCCAATAGTTTTTGGATTTCAAAAAGGAAATTTTGTGTGTTAATGATCGCTCTGACCTTTATTTGACTTCGTGATGACAATAGAAAAAAAGACCTTTCGTCAATAAAAAAAATAAAAATGTTTTTAAAAAGTAATAGAAACTAGCAAATCCGATTTCAAACTGTTCAAGCGTTAAACAAAATAATTGATGGATTTTCGAAAGAAGAAACTTCTGTCTTCCGAAATTTTAAAGTCAACCCCAAGAGATTAAAAAAAAGAAAATCCTTTTGAAAGAATTCTACTTAATTTCCAATTAGTTCTCACTTGTTTCAGTCTTCAGTTACTTTCTTTTTCCCTGATTTTTACTAGTTATTGCATTTGGCTAATCCGATTTAGTAATTATTTTGAAAAAAAGTTCTTCCTTTACGTTTCATAGTTGTCTCGTTAAACTATAATGCTCAAAAAAGAGGAAAATCTTCCGTAATTGGATCCTTTTTCAATGATTAATAGGTTTATTTTCTGAAATAAGATCGTTATTTAACACATTAAAGCAAAATGGTTATCGAATCGAAAAATTTATTTGTTTTTTATCTGTATTAATAGAAATATTGATATCAAAAGTTATCTGCAATTATTTTACTCAATCGTCTGTACTTTACTTCTGATTTTTAAAAGGCTATTCTTTCGTAACATAAATATTTGTAGCATGAAGCGGGAAAATTATAATATTTTCGATAAAAAAATATTATTCCATAATAAGAGAAATGTTATCACGAATGTAGAAGTTTTTACGAATAAATATTTAATAATTTTTATACACTTATGTATCCTATAAAGAATTCATCTTGTGTAATTGATCATCAAGATAATTACTTCGTATTTGTGTATCACACGGGAGAAATTTTTCATCAGGCAACCTATTAATTATCGATTCGAGACACTCTATACATGGTGCCACAATTACCATTGATTTCAGCATTCCTGCACTTTAACATTGGACTACCAGAAGGGCAAAAATACTTGCATTTGTCTACAATTTTAACAAATTGTTGACGAGAGATGTGAATTTTAGTGAATATGCAATGAAAATGCATAGTCACTATACAGAAAAGCGTAAGAAAACGCACAATAATTTTTGCCATCAAGATTCATAGCAATACGAAATGCTTATCAGGCAACGTATTAATTATAAATTCGATACACTCTATACATGGTGCAACAATTACCATTGATGTCAGCATTTGTGCATTTTAACAGTGGACTACAAGTCGGGCAAAAATTCTCACATTTTTTTACAATGTAACCCATTGTTGACGAGAGTTGTGAATTTAACCTTGATGAAATGAAAATTCATAGTCACTATACAAAAAAAGTGTAAGTAAAAGTAAGTAAGTAAAAGCATAATAAATCTTGCCATCAAGATTCATAACAATACGAAATTCTGATATATGCAATCACATTATTTCTGAAAACAGTGGTAGCGAAGCACATCGCCAGCAGGTTTGAACCAGAGCCTTTCTGATCGTTATAAAATGTTTCCACTGGACAACAAGTCGAGCTAATATTTTATAATAAAAGTAAATTTAAACAAAATAATTATTTAAACCAAAAACATTTCAAATGTAATTAAAATAACTGACAACTTTTAGTATGAATACTAAATCAGTTGGTGACCAGCTCAAAATCTGAATCAATACTGGTTAACTAAACTGTATCAGTTTCCAAGGCCAACACTATTTTCACTTTACCATTGCACATTTTTTCCCCTACCAAAAGGACAACATTATTTTTCAAAGAGAATAAAATTGAAAAAGAATCTGCATTTATTAAAACTATTAAAATATAATAATTTTGCAGTACATTGCAAATATATTAAAGCAGAATTATACAAGGGCATTAATTTTAGAATATATTAGAATCATTAAAACGAATCTAGGACGAAATCGCAAGCTTAAATCCTTCACAGAGAGGTTCAATCCTCATAAATATTCAGAACTACACTACAGAATGGTAAAACGAGAGCTTAAAATTCTAATAATTATTATTATAGGCTTTAAAATAATATCAAATGCGTGAAGCATTAGATGAGATTTAACTGATTAGAAAGATACTTTAACCCGGCAAACGACGATGTTTCAAAATATGGAGGAAAATAGGGCAAGACCTGGTCTTTTCTAATGGTTTTAATGGACTAAGCATGTAGTTTAGTTATCGTGCGGCACCCCACCCAGAAGCTTTTAGGAAAATCTTACATAAGTTTGTTGAATAAAATGTTTCAAAATAAAAATAAAAACTCGTTTCTTGGCTGTGGCATTATTTTATCGGCGACGTCTGAGAAATAAAGATGTCCAACTGTAATGACTTTCTTTAACATCGTAAATTTTGCAAATAATGCAGTGAGTAGCTCCTTGGGAGTCACGAAAAATACATTAATTTTTTACTTTATAATTATGTAGACGATCTTTGTCTTAATGTCGTAGATGATCTTCGCGTGATTACAGGTGGAAACCGAAAAATTCGCAGCAGAGGGGAGTAAATTAAATTATTTTCTAACAAGAGACGAGATGTTTCACAGATATTAGTTCGAGATTTGCTATTTTACCAGATACTTTTGAGGTCCTTTTAAACTGATTAAAGTGTTTGTAAAAATATAAGATAAAAATACATAAATGACAAATATCAAAGAAATAGCAAAATAATTCCATGAATACAGATTATTTTAAAAGGAACATAATACTTCACGGAAAGTTCATAGTGGCTATAGGAAAAACATTATTCCTTTCTGGAAGATGACTTTCAGCGATAACAGTGCCATATAACGGGTGCCATATACCCTATGCCTAGTGGCACAAACCCGTAAAACTTCCATCAAACAGTGTGACTGTTAAATTATTCATAATCTTCACCAAATCTCTGCTTTAAAAGCAGTATTTCTAAAGTAGACAATCGTTAAAGGATTCGAAACTTGGCCCACTTGTGAACTATAACGCATGCATTACTATTTGATTTCAAGTTTGAAATAAAAAAAAAGAGTATAACTAGTTTTATTATTAATATTGAACAATAAAAAAGGGGCCTGATGGCCGAGCGACTAGCGACAAAGGGTTTCAGGTTCCAGTTCCGGCGGTGCCATGGATGTTTGTAGTGGTTCGGAATCTCTTTTAAGCCTTAGGTCCCGATCTAATATGACTGCTGGGCGTAGGGCTGACAACCCTGGCCTGTAAAAAGTGAGCGTCCAGGAGCCAAGTCAGACTTCTACCAACGGGTGCTCCATCACAACAGAAGTTGCCCCCTTACCATCCTTCCATGAGACCACATGGGTTCTTGGACTTAGTCTAGATGTTGCTGTCTACCAAGAGGTTGACAACAACATCTATACTAGGCAAATAATTTCGCAGGCGAAAATTTCTCAAAGAATTGATCAAACAAACTATAAAAAAATTTAGTCAATCATTAAATGTAATGCAAGCGATTATGGATGAACTATTTAAGGATCAAATATTTTAGGGAAAGCTATTTTATTTATATAAAATTTCATGAAAAGAATATCTATTCATAAGAGTACTAAAACCAAAAAAAGTCATTTAAAATCCGTATTAATGGCCATTCCGTTTACTTTTGTTTGCTTTGGTAATTGTTATTTACCTTCACAAAGTGGACGAAATGTATTGCAGGTTCAATAAACTAGATATAACATAAAGCAATTAGTATGAAATGTGTAATTCATAAAATTGGAAAGCAAAAACAATTGAACAAAGCATATGTTTATTTCCATTTTTTAAGTAAAAAAAAATATATTAAAAAAAAACAGTCAAACAAAGAAACCACACAGGTAATAGAATAAGAACACGAAAATCTGAAGTAAAACATTCACAGCCTGGAAAAAAAAAACACTTAACAAGGCTGAATAGCTGACGTGACTCGGAACAAGATAATAAATATAGTAAACCCCACAAAGATTATTACCAGATATCTGTATTAGAGGAAGCGAAGATGCACGCAGGCAAATAATTTCTCAAAGAATTGATCAAACCAGACCTATCCAAACCATCTTTCTGATTGTTGAATGGGGTGCCTGGCTGCGAGCCAGCTCTTGAGCCAAGTTCGCTCCATACTTCAGAGAAATGGTCTGTAATTGCTACTTTCAACCAGCGGCGCTGGTGATTTTGTAGATAAATCACGACACGCAGCAACAGAGAAAAGCTTTGCTTAACTGCGACTGTGAATGCGAGGGGACGAAATAAGCACTACCTTCCTATTGATGATTCTGTGTTGTAGAATATTAATACACGCAAATTTGGACGGACCTGAAAGCTCTTTTTTATAGCTTTATAAATCACATCAAGTTTTAGGAAAACTGATTTCAACAAGCTTAAATTCTGACCGTAATAGCCTTGTTATTAATGTAGCATATTAATTAAGTATGAAAACTAAATTGTGATATTTTATTATGTAACATATTGCTATGTACTGTGACATTTTGTTAAAATGTTGGATTTGGCTATATATTTCCAAAATAATAAATTAATTTAATTCAATGTTCGTCCAATTTCTACATTAAAAATAACTTTTTGACAGTGAGTGGAATTTTCAAATTTAAGGAATTCGGCTAAATATCTGCGCATTAGAACAGAAAATTACAATGTCTGGGGATGGAGACAGGAATGGGCATGATACATTATTAAGCCAGAAAGCCCTTTCCTGGACGAGGAAAGAAGGCATAAATTCTTCAGACACCAATCTTGCGGATATTCGTTGTAAAATGAAATGACATTATAGTGATGAACTGCAGAAAGTATGATGTTTACAATGTTATACAATGTAAACAAATGTATTAGAAATGTACATACTGTACTAATATAAGTATTAATGTATTACAAAATTTAATACAATGTTTTGCAATGTAGAATGTATTACAATGTAGAAAGTACAAAGTTTGGACAATGTTGAGATCTGTTATAGATCAACCAATCTGTTAACGAGTGATCGCAGCTGGTGTTTTAAATTAATAACATAACTTGTAATAATATATGACTCTTTTATTTTGATGATTCAATATAATGTAAGGGAAACCTTTTACAATTAGCACTTCTATCCTTTTAACATAGCAAAATGAGTACTCTCTTGTGTTTAACTTTTGCTTTATATGCGTAAAAAATTACAACGGAATGTAAGATGGTATATTTGTTCATTTTGTAAGCATTCTTTCTCTATTTATTAACAAAAGGAATTAATCATCAGCATTTTCTAATACATAACTCTAATGCATATTCACTTTATTTTGTAATTAATTGCCAGAAATCTTTTATGTGTTTTTGCATATGCAACTATTGAAATGAAAGTTTACAATCTTTACAATATAGTGCCTTAATAAAAAGAAATATTATATTTAAATAATAAAACTATTAGTTCAGTAAGAATAATCAAATTACATAAGTCACAAATAAAAATGAAACACATCTTTCAATTTCTCTTATTGAGAAAAGCAATAAAGTTTATGCAAGCACCCTATAGGAAAGCATTCTATTTCCATCCAAAATATTCGACTCAAAAATAACCATACATCCCATCTATCCATGACTTTCCGTTTTACCCTTTATTACCGATCGTTACATTCACATACAATGTTACAATATTACAGCAACAGCAACAATCTTTAGCATATATTTCTCGAGCATTTCTACTTACCTGTGCGGAGCATTAAAGATTCTTCGTATAAAAGGGGCAAAAAAAAAAAAAAAAAAAAAAAAGGATATTTTAGGGATATTTTCTAATACATATTTTCGCCTCCATTGCTTCAATATGTAGGGAAATGTGTCCCTTGGGTTTCCGAGCGCAAAAGGAATATGAAAGAAAAAAAAAAAGAAAATATTTTTTGTTTTGGTTTCTTTATATCTTGCATCACAATCACATATACACAAAAACAAATATAGCGAGGGAATTCCGCAGAAAACTTATAAAGGATTTCTTTATCCGCATATGGCAGTGCGTAAGAATAGACAAGTATTTGCGCATACATCAAAAACGGTGAACGTTATCTGGGATATTTGGAATATCTGGGTCCACTACGAACGCAAGCAGAAGCAATGATACGAAGGAACTGGAATATATATCCGAGCATAAATAAATGGGAAAACACTGAGCAGACATTTATGGGGAAAGGAGTTTCAAATCAACCGGAAAAGACCACGCGTGCGGGGGTGGTGGAGTGATGAAAGAATTTGTCAACATCCATAATCTAGGAGTTTCACGCGAGTTTTACTTCGAGAACATTCGGTAAATACTTTCATTCTCAGCAAATTTGATGAATATGAAATGCAAAGGCAGAAACAAGAATCCACTACAAATAACGAAGCAGCAGTTGCAGAACTAATTTGCTGTTCAATTAGTGATATTTAAAAGCTGGCGCTTTATTAATTTGTTTCGTTAAATGTTTCCTTATGTGCACACTCGGCAGGGAATACAAGTGTATTAGATTAAGAGAGGAAACACAATATTTGAATTATGCAATTAAACTGTGTGAAGTTTTATATAAACCAGCCTTCCATGTATTTTGAAATGAAAGAAGAGATGGTAATATATTAAACATCATTCATTAAATTCATTAAATTCAATAAGTGGCAATAATTAATGCATTAACAGATTTATTATCATTTAGCAAATTTCACGATATTTGATTATTTTTTGTTGTTGTTGAACATTGGTGGGTCTCGTGTTCTTACTGATGTATGCCAGAACAGCACACAATATACATTTGCATCCTTCGTTGTTGTTGAGCATTACCTCGTGGGAACAGAACACAATGTGCATTTGCATTCTTTTTGTTGTGTTCCATTGATGTGTTCCATTGATGTACTAGGAACAGTACACAATGTGCATATGCATTATTTTTTTGTTGTTGTTGTTGAACATTGGTGGACCTCGTATTCCACTGATGTATGCCAGGAACAGTACACAGACAGGTAATGAGGGGAAGACACTGCCCTCCTGCAGGAGCATTAAGGACACCTCCCAGCAAATGCGAGTCGTGTGGTTGAAAACCTAGAAAATCCTGCTTAATTTTCAAATGAGATGCTTTACACACATTTTCACATTTGATATCGAGTCTCCTGGTATCTGAAAGCAATAATTGCAACGGTCGTCGCCAATGGATTGCAAGCTGCCCACATTAACCACTGAGTTACGAACCTGGTTAACAAGCGATTCAAATTCAAGAAATAATTTGATGAATATGAAATGCAAAGACTGAAACAAGAATCCACTACAAATAATGAAGCAGCCGTTGCCGAACTAATTTGCTGTTCAATTAGTGATATTTAAAAAGCTGGCGCTTTATTAATTCGTTTCGTTAAATGTTTTCTTTATTTGCAGCGTTTGTGCACACTCAGAAGAGAGATACAAGTTTATTAGATTAAGAGGGAAAACACAGTATTTGAATTATGCAACTAAAATGTGTGGAGTTCTATATAAATTAAGAGTCCCATGCATTTTCATTCATTAAAGTGAAAGAAGAAAGGGATAAAATATCGATATCATTCATTAAATTCATTGAGAAATAAATTCAATAAATTAATTCAATAATTAATGTCATAACAGACTTATTATCATTTAGTAAATTTCATAATATTTGATTCTTTTTTTCTTGTTGTTGAAGATTGGTGGACCACGTGTTCTACTGATGTATACCAGGAACAGCACACACTGTGCATTTGCATTCTTTTTTGTTGTTGTTAAACATTGGTGGACCTCGTGTTCCACTGATGTATGCCAAGAACAGCACACTGAGGGTAATGAGAGGAAGACATTGCCTCAGTGAGGGAGTTGTTCTTAATGATCCTGACAATGCAGTATCATTGAGAACAACTCCCCATAATTGTGAGTCGTGTGTTAGAAAACTCCTACCAGACAGCCTAATTATCAAAATGAGATGCTTTACACATTTGTTCACAATTTACATCAAGTCTTCTCATCTCTGAAAGCAGTAACTGCAACGGACGTCGCCAGCGGATCGCAAGCTGCCCACATTAACCACTGAAGCTACAAACTAGGTTAACGAGCTACTGTCAATGAAATATTTTTTAATTATGATAATAAATAACATTCAATAGATGATGGATAACATCCAAAATATAAACAGTATCATTCAGAAAAGAAAACTCCACCACATGGCAAGAATTGCAAATAGTCATTTTAACAAAGTGATCCCTTTGCGATCCTCTAAAGATTTGCGCACCCCAATTTGAGAACCACTGATACAGATGGTCATGTAAAAACTAACATTCCATCTTAAAGATTTATTAAGAAACTCTTCATGTAAAGTTCCGAAAGTTAACTTCGGTATAGGTTAAAAATCTATCATTGTAAAATAATGATACCACTGATAGAGATGGTGCTGTAAAAACTAATGTTTAAAGATTTAATAAGAAACTCTTCATGTGAAGTTCCGAAAGTTAACTTCGGTAAAGGTTAAAAAATTTATCATTGTAAGATAATGATAACCACTGATAGAGATGTTGATATAAAAACTAATGTTTAAAGATATTTTAAGAAACTCTTCATGTAAAGTTTCGAAAGTTAACTTCGGTAACAGTTAAAAAATTTATCATTGTAAAATAATGAAACAGTTTTGGGATTTGTGCAGTTATGTGAAAAAAAAATTTATATCATTGAGTGCCTACTCTGTTCGGAAACTACTCCACCATAACTGAAAGCATAGCATGTATTGTCCATAGAAAAATGTTTCCAACATAACCATTAAACTGCAAAGCAAATACTTATAATACAAAGGAGAAATGCTTCCGAAATTTGCTAAGTCACGCAGTAAACGAATGTCTCTTTTTACGCTTCGCTACAAAGTAAAAAAAAAAAAAATTACGTCGACTTTCTTGCATTTATTTCATGCATGTGGAAAAATGTAGGTACTCGCTGTCATAGCGTGGCATATCTTAAGGCGTGTTATATATTTCCACGGATTTTTGAAAAAAAAAAAAAATTATTTTTGAAATAAACGGAAAGAAATTAAATTATGTTCGTGAATAAAATATGGAAGCCATACTTTTTCTTTATTTTTTTCTTCACTTCGTCTTCTTTTTCACTTCGCCGTCGCATCTTAAGTACTTTTCTTTGTTCGAATTATTTCATTTTATTGAAATGGCAGCAGTGGTGGCAGTCGAGAAGGGTAGAAGAAGAACTTTCAAAAAATGGAAATAAAAATAAACTAAAATGGTACCGCTTTCTGGAAGTATTAAACTGACGCATTTTTATTTTATTTTATTTTTTTTTATTATTATTATTATCATTTTTACCCCCAACTCCTTCAACCCACGCTCTCTGCTATTTTGTTTCGTTGTCTGAATTTCAAACAGCACACGAGACAAGGTGCTATTTTCCTATTTAGCGAAAGTTGTTCTTGAATTCGAAAAGTCAGGTTCAGGCTTTCAACGGGTTCCTCCCACTACTACCCCTTTATCCCTGAATTCTTTCTTCAACGACTCGTGTTTTCAGCCAGCCATTTTTTCGTTTTTTTTTTTTTTTTATTCCAATTTTGGAATTGCCTCCTTACTTTGCATAATAATGAGTTATTTTTCATTCTGCTTTTTTGGGGGAGATATGAAATTCGTGCGAAGTGGAAAGAATGCGTGCTGACAGACATGTTATGCAAAACTGAAGATTTTTCGGGAGGTTTTTTTTTTCGTGTTTTCCTTTTTGTTTATTATTTCCTTTCCGAAGAAAAAAACGTGCTTCGGTACATTCTTAGGCTTATATGAAAATGCCACATTTACCGAAGCGCAGAATATGTTAGTATAAACTTATCATTTTGAGATGTGCCCCCTAGATTGCAAAATTCCTCATTATATAGTAGTGGATAAGAAAATGGTAGTGGTAGTGGATAAGAAAAAGCTTTGATATCATCTGTTTTGACCATTTTGTTTATAATTCATATTTTAATCATCTAATAAAGTAGGGATGGCCAACAAAAATGATCTTGCGGGCCGCATGTAAAATTATATATCCCTATATTAGATTTAGACCCATTACAGTCTGAATTTCAAATAGCACGAGACAAGGTGCTATTTTCTATTTAGCGAAAGTTGTTCTTGAATGCGAAAAATCAGGTTCAAGCTTTCAACGGGTTCCTCCCACTACTCTACCCCTTTATCCCTGAATTCTTTCTTCAACGACTCGTGTTTTCAGCCATATTTTTTTCGTTTAAGTTTTTTTTTTTTTATTCCAATTTCGAATTGCCTCCTTACTTTGCATAATAATGAGCTATTTTTCATTCTGCTTTTTTGGGGGAGATATGAAATTCGTGTGAAAGTGGAAAGAATGTGTGCTGACAGACATGTTATGCAAAACTGAAGATTTTTCAGGAGATGCGTGTTTTCTTTTTGTTTATTATTTACCTTCCCAAAGAAAAAAACGTTTTGGTACATTCTTAGGCTTATATGAAAATGCCGCATTTACGAAGCGTAGAATACGTTAGTATAAATCTTATCCACTACCAAGTAAACTTTATGAAAATATATATATATATATATATATATAATGGGAAATCTTGCAATCTAGAGGTACATTTATACTAACATATTGCTTGATTTGCTTAAAAGCTTTGATATTTAAAAAAGCTTTGATTTCCATCTGTTTTGACCATTATGTTTATACTTCATATTTTAATCACAAGTATAAAGCAGGGGTGGCCAACTCAAATGATCTTGCGGACCGCATGTAAAATTAGATATCGTCATATTAGATTTAGACCCACTATAACCTGCATTTCAAACAGCACACGAGACTAGGTCTATTTTCTATTTAGCGAAAGTTGTTCTTGAATTCGAAAAGTCAGGTTCAGGCTTTCAACGGGTTCCTCCCACTACTCTACCCCTTTATCCCTGAATCCTTTCTTCAACGACTCGTGTTTTTAGCCATTTTTTTTTTATTCCAATTTTGAATTGCCTCCTTACTTTGCATAATAATGAGTTATTTTTCATTCTGCTTTTTGGGAGATATGAAATTTGTGTGAAGTGGAAAGAATGTGCTGACAGACATGTTATGCAAAAACTGAAGATTTTTCGGGAGGTGCGTGTTTTCTTTTTGTTTATTATTTGCTTTTCCAAAAAAATGCTTCTTTACATTCTGATGCTTATATTATTATATTCTTAGCCTTATTATGCCCCATTTACCGAAGGCTTAGGCTTCTTATATTCTAGGCTTATTCCTAGGCTTATAATACCACATTTACCGAAGGCTTACTTCGATAATGCCACATTTACCGAAGCGTAGAATACTTACGTTACTATAAATGAGCATTTTAAGATGTGCCCCTGGATTGCAAAGATTTCACATTATATATTATATGTAGTGGATAAGAAAATGCTTTGATATTCATCTGTTTTCACCATTTTGTTTATACTTCATATTTTATTTAATCAACGCATAAAGCAACCAAGATCATTTGGGGTGGCCAATCCAAATGATCTTGCGGGCCGCATGTAATATTATATATCCCCATATTAGATTTAGACCCACTATAACCTGCATTTCAACAAAAACAGCACGAGACTAGGTCCTATTGTCTATTTAGCGAAAGTTTTCTTGAATTCGAAAAGTCAGGTTCAGGCTTTCAAGGGGTTCCTCCCACTACTCTACCCCTTTACCCTGAATTCTTTCTTCAACGACTCGTGTTTTCAGTCATATTTTTTTCGTTTAATTTTTTTTTTTATTCCAATTTCGGAATTGCCTCCTTACTTTGCATAATAATGAGCTATTTTTCATTCTGCTTTTTTTGGGGAGATATGAAATTCGTGCGAAGTGGAAAAAAATGTGTACTGACAGACATGTTATGCAAAACTGAAAATTTTTCGGGAGGTGCGTGTTTTCTTTTTTGTTTATTATTTGCCTTTCCAAAGAAGAAAAAATGTGTTGGTACATTCTTAAAGGTTTATATGAAAATGCGACATTTACCGCAGCGTAGAATATGTTTATACTAGCATATTCTTTATGTGCATTTGAGATGTGCGTCTTACATTGCAAGATTCCCCATTATATATATATTTTTTTCCCCATATATTTTATTTAGTAGTGGATAAGGAAATGCTTTGCTTTCCATGTGTTTTTGACCATTTTATTTACACTTCATATTTTAATCACCGCATAATGAATGCATTTCTAAAAAAGCTAAATATGATATTTTCCTTTCTTCTTTTTTAGCTACATAAGCGAAACATTCCTGTTTAAAAACAGTGTTGAATAATCAAAGAAAGTTTTATAAAAACTTGCAAAATGGCATAATTATTGCTTAGTCTTTATCTACTTCATAATCAATTGAAAGCTGGTGATTAAGCAAAGAAATTCTTCAAAATTCCTATTTTATAACTAGCTTGTGTTACAATCTCTTGCGCTTAATTTCTGAGTATTAAAAAGGAATTAGATTTTGATTTTTTTTTTTTTGTCTCAAGATTAAATATGCAGATAGATTAAATTGATTAATAATATATATTTTCTTTTTTACAACAAGCTAACAGTAAACAAAGAAATTCTTCAAAATTCCCATTTTATAATTAGCTTGGGTTACAGACTCATGCGTTTAATTTCTGCCTATTAAAAAAAAAGCAAATTTTCATTTTCATTTTTTTTTTTTTAAGACTTTTTTTAGTATGTAGATAGATTAGATTGATTGATAAGATTTTTATACATACAATTCATACGAATGAAATCATTCAAGTATAAAAAAAATAATTTATTTATTTCTATAATAAAATCATCTCCTTAGTTCACAAAAAATTTCGTGATAAAGTTAAACTGATACAAATAAATAAGATCATTATGAAAACTATATGCAAATTCAAATCGTTATCATAGTATAAAATGCAATTTCGTATACATAGCCTCCCCATTGGGTTCTTTTACATCAAAATTCAATCTTCTAAAAATCTCTTGACTTCTGTTTGCTATAATTTTCTTTTACTTCTTTCAGAAAAAGCTCTAAATCTTGTGTCCGTATGATTTACCACAGTTCTGAGATAGTGTAAAATACGACGAACCGAAAATGGACACTCTGTGTCGGTTCTCTAAGCCCGACAAGAAGTTTCAATTCCGTTTCAGGTGACTCGGGATCCAAAGAATATTCTAGAATCTCGAAAATAAACCTGAATGGCGAATATATATATATATATACGTATATATATAAAGGAACACGAAAAACCTTCCTACAGAAGAAAATATATTTGAGGAAGTGGTAATCCATTAAAATATATCAAAAGGCAGTTTTCTGAAGGTGAAATAGTTCTAAAGGATGTCAGTAGAAAATCAAAGCGGATGATATCTTGGAAAAGTATCAAATTCTATTTTTATTCCGATGCTAAGATATTTTTAAAGATATATTTAAAAATTTAGTTCATGGCTATTTCCTTTGAATTTAAAAAAAAAATGTGGGTAAAAAACTTGCAGATTATTGGAATATAGCCATTGAAAAAAATTATTTCTCGTTTATGTATATAATACCTTAATAGCAATTGATCAAATTTACTAATTCAGTCTGGAAATTGAAAATAAATAAATAAATAATATAAATCTAACAACTTTGTAATTCAAAATCATGGTTTTCAAAGAGCATTTTTCTTTCAAATAAAGCAGTAAACATGATTCAGACAATAAATACCACAATTAATGCTTCGTGCCTATCAACGTATTTATCACAATATTCCATTGAAAACTGACTATAGAAAATCAATTTTCTTTTGTAAGACATTAAAACACCAAAGTTTTTTTTTCTTGATAAAAACGGATGATATCTTGAAAAGTATGAAATTCTATTTTTAATACTACATTCCAATAATCTGCAAATTTTTTTACCATATATATATGTATGGTTAGAATGTGGCCTACTTACAGACATTGAAAAAAAGTTGTTTATTATATAAAATTATTAATTTATTATCGGTTACATATATAAAGTCTTAACAGCAATTGGTCAAATTAACTGAGTCAGTCTGAAAATAGAAAAAAAAATAACAAAAATCTAAAACTTTGTCATTTAAAATCATGGTTAACAAGGTAAAAGCTCCTTTTTCTTTCAAATAAAGCAGTAAACATGATTCAGACAATAAAGATCACAATTAATGCTTCGCGCCCATCAACATATTTATCAAAAATTCCATTGAAAAATTGACTATACTATAGAAAATCAATTTTCTTTTGTAGGACATTAAAATACCGAAGATTTTTCCTCCACAAAGACATGTACTTGACCTAAAAAGCTATCAATAAGGTGGTGAATCTTCAATTTATTTTAACCGTATTGTTCCAGATTATTATTAATGGCGTAATTATCTTCCACAAAAGCTGTGGCAGCACCAGCAGCACCATGCGTTGCACCAATTTGAATACCGTGAAGTACGCCTTTTAAGTGATAAATTTATTTTATTGCATTGACTCTAATTACCTTTCATTTTATCTTAGTCCACTATCTTCCCAAAGTAATTTTCAGATGTGGCAAACAGCTCATTCTATGGGGAGGGGGAAGGACTTTTATGGCCGTGTTCATGGGTTGATGGACGTCGCATCAGCATCTTACTACTAGGATCTCGTCCAGAGATTAAATACTCAGCAGAGGTAATTGCAGCGAGTCTTCCCTTGAGGAACGACCATTATTAACCACCCTTACCTCCACCCTACTTTCCTTTTAATTCATATCGAGACTTCTGGCGAAAAGATTTATTAAGAAACGATTTATTGCTTTTAAAGAGACGAGTTTTCATCACGGAATTGCCATTGGAAAACAGGAAATTCGTGGTATTTGGAACCCATGAATGTCCATTAAAAAAAGAAGGCAAGATTATTTTCTTTGCTATCAATGTCTTTGATATGATGTTCCTTCTCTAAGTAATAAAAGCTATAATCAGAAGATGTTTGTTTGTCATTGGGGAGTTTGCTGATGATTTATTGAGCTATTTGAATCGTTATTAACAATGATAATTAAGAACTTCAATAAGTTAAATAAAGACATATTAATTTACCATTAAAAATGATCATGTGAAAGACATTGTAGAATATATGTTTCACTATTTTTTTTTTTTTTTTTTTATTACATAACTTTTATTTGAAGAATGACATTCAGAAGAGTATTATGATTTAAAAATAGACATTTAAGCAACTAGTTATCTATTAATTAGATATCTAATTAATAAATATATTTTATATATAGATATACATAGATATAATAAATAATTAACAGATAATATATATATAGAGATATATTATGTAATCTATTAATTATTTTTTTAACTTTCAATTAGGTTTACTTTAAAGATACAATTTTAAAAAGAACTGCATAATGTTTAGCATGTTTTTTTTTTGTTTTATTTACAGTGAGCACTATTTACAGAGGTAAAGGAAATTACATCTTAAAGATTAATAAATTAAAACATAAAAATTCTAAAACACCATCATTTCTTTTATTTTTAAGAATTCTATAAAGTGAATATAAAAAAATCTCTAAATGAAATGTATGATTCTTTTAATATACACTCATGTCCATAAATTAAGGATAATTCAGAATCACACAGAAATTGAACTCTAAAATAAAAATTTCACCTATAGAATTATCACACTCATCTTGAAGAAGAATATGCAAATTACAGAAAACCACCAGATGGCGCGGATAGTACGTCACAATGACGAGAGTGTAAGAGAGGGGTATATAAGGAATGGTGGCAAAGAAGTAAAATCGTTCACAAGCGCTTTAAAAGCCTTTCAGTGCAATAACCGCATAGTTATGGCACAAAGGAAGTATTTGGATGATTTTTTTACTTGGTAGAATTATCGGACGACTGGAATGTGGACGTACCCAGCTGGAAGTATCCGAGGAATTCATCTCAGGCTTTGGCAACGATTCCAAGATGATGGTAATATGAGTAGATGTTACAGCACAGGTCGCCCCCGAGTTACAACGCCGAATGAGGACCGTTATTTAGCAGTTACTGTCAAAAGAAACAGACGGAGCACAGCATCAGACCTGTCTCATCAGCTCTCTTCAGCTACCGGTACGACAGTTTCAAGGCAGACCGTGTACAGACGTTTAGGGCACATTGGTCTATATGCTCGTAGGCCTGTCAGATGTGTTCCACTTAACGCAACTCACTGTCGCCTGCGATTAACCTGGGTAGAGAGCATGCATTGTGGATACCGCAACAGTGGTCTTGTGTGATGTTTTCCGACGAGTCTAGGTTTGGTTTGCAGTCTGATTCTCGCCGGACTTTCATATGGAGAGCGCCAGGTACCCGTTACCACCAAGAGAACACCATTGAACGACACCGTTGCGGTGGTGCAGGATGGCTCGTTTGGGAAGGAATTATTCTTGGTTCCAGAACTGACCTGCATGTTCAGAGTGTAACGATGACAGGCCACATCTATCGGGATGTCATTCTGGAACAACATGTACGTTTGTTTCGGGGCGCCATGGGTGCTGAATTTCTGTTTATGGATGACAACGCCCGTCCTCACCGTGCAAACATTGTAGACGAATGCCTTCAATTGGAGGATATCACCCGTATGGATTGGCCAGCATACTCATCGGACTTGAATCAATAGAGCATGTGTGGGATATGCTTGGCTGACGAATTGCAGCCGGTCAACCCCCTCCCACCTGTCAACCGGAACTTCGGAGGGCATTGCTTAATGAGTGGTGTAATATTCCCCAATATCAGATTGATAATTTGATACTCAGCATGCCTAGGCGTTATAAGGCCTGTATTGCATCATCCGGGAGACATACTCCATATTAACCAACATACTAACCATATTATACTGTTTTTTGTAAATAGGTTCTTTTTTAAATTTGCTCCTGGGAGTAAAAATCACAATTTTTATTATTTATGTCAAACATATAGCATCTTTTTTGCTCTTAACCTTTTGTTTAATAAATAGACTTCACAAATAAGTCAAATTTGTTTTGCTTCTGTCTCTTTCTTTGCCTGAACTTCATTATCCTTAATTTATGGACATGAGTGTATGTGCAATTTCCGCTTAATAAAAAATCATTATCATTAACCTTTTCAAAAAATATGAATCAGTTTCAATACGACAAGAAATTAAATGTTGTATTTTCTATTTACAGTGAGCATTATTTATAACAGTAAAAAATTATACCTTAGCGTTTAATAAATTAAAGGATAAAAATTCTAAAACACTGTAAAAACATAAACTAAATCCTCAGATATTTATAAAAACTTCATCACCTATTCAAAAATTTGAACCTGTATAACAAAAATATGTTTGTCGAAATTCTAATGTCAAGAGATTTCACTGCCCAAGTAATACTTATTTATACAATACAATACAATGCTTATTACAAAAAAGAATTCCTAGAGTATTGTGCAAAATTCATCTGATTCCCACAAGACAATACACTTCTTGTCAGAAATCATTTCATGTTCTAAGATTTCTGAAGGCAGACTATAAAAAAAAATCTTTTTACGGTTTTTATTTTATTTATTTTTTATTATTATTAAAGCGTGTGAAAGATATACGGAAGAAAGTTCTATTTCCGTATGAATGATATCAATATTCATAACCATGCTTATAGCATGATACAATACTTTAGATCTAACCCTTTCTTCTTCAATTTCTTTTGGTTTTGTTTAATGCTCTGAAAATGAAGTAAATGGAGCATATGCTAAGTTTGATGAATGCAGAAGACCTTCATCAATATAAAAAATAACTTTGTTCCCAAAGTACCAGAGGTATTGTTCGGTCTTTCAGACTGAAACAAAGGCTTTTCTTTATCGCCTTTTCAAATTGCCTTCGATTTCCTGTAACTGTTGTTTACAGTTAACTAACTTGTAAAATTGAATTTCTGATAGTAATTTCGCTCTTCATTGCTTGGGCTAAATGTAATTTTGGTTTTTAGTAATGGCTTTAAAAAGTTGAATGCCGCGGTTTTTTATTTTTATTTTTTTTTTTTTTTTTTTAAGTCAAATGAAGAAGCAAAAAGATTTTAATAAAATTTTCTGAACGATTTTTTAAATTGTTTTTAATCTTTTATTTTATTGTTTAGAAAGATGACTAGACAGAAAAATTTAATTTTTTATTGAATTTCTTGGAGAAAAATGCCTTTTTATAAAAGGCAATAGTGTATGAGTGTCTAATCCATGTGCAATAGTGTTCTATAGTGTGCAGTCTAGAGGGAAGCTTCTGTTGTAATGAAGCACCTGTAAGTAGAACTCTGACCTTGGCGCCGCATCGTTGAAGAAAGAGGACAGTGCCTTCCAAAAAGAATTTTAAGAGGAACTAATCAGCATTTGCATATCGTATGGGAGAAACCTAACTTGGAAAATTCCCACCAGGTAGTCCGACTAAGGAGATGCTGAACATCACAAATGCCATCGAGTCTCCCGTTTTTGAAACAGTCTCTACAACAAAGCCGTCAGTAGATTGAACCTCAAGCCTAATGATCAGGGCCCTGAATGGCCGAATGTCTAGCGCTCTGACGCTCGGTGCAACAGATTTTGGGTTCGAGTCCCGACGATGCCATAGATGTTTGTAATGGTTCGGAATTCACTTTAAGCCGTAGGTCCCGGTCTAATACGACTGTAAGAGCGTCACGGAGCCCAGTCAGACTTCTTCACCCACATCATTCCCAAACTGTATAGGGGCAATTCAGACCTAGGCACAGAGATGTGGTGTGGTGTGGTGTAGTGTAGTAAGTAAAATCAGACGTGTCGGGTGTAGACTTCAGAGTGGTGTAGTAGTATCAGACTTCTCTGTAGTAGTAGTAGCTCACAAGCAGCAAAACTGAGCCACGAGTTGGGCATAGTTATACATGTATTATTTATTTATTTTTATATATTTAAAAAAAAACGTTCTTCATTGCAGATGAAAATTAAATAGAAAATACTTGACGATCTCAAATGCAATTCAATCTCTAACGTCTTGTCAAAATAATGTACATTTCACAAAAATTAGCATTAAAATCATGCAATTTTTAACAATGACATTTTAAAAAGTTTTGTATTAAAAATGTTATTCATTGCTAAACAATAAAACATTTTCTATACTTTTACATGCTGATAAAAATTAATATATTCTTAATTAAAAAATGTCCTACGTTTTTTTATATTTATAAATTATGTTGAGATTTATAAAACGAAATTTTAATTAAAAAATATTTTTAAATCATTCATTATTTTAAAAAAAAATTAAATAAATAATCTTAAAAAGAGCACGACAAAAAATTTTGTTTTTTTTTTTTCAAAAATGTTTTCCACCAAACTTAAACTAAATACGGCACCAACATAAAGATAACTTGTAATAAAACTAAAATTTAAGTACCTGGCAAAATTTGTTTTTAAAATAACATGCCACGGGATTTAAAACTTGATGACAGTAATGCAGATTAGCACTATCTAAATGTCAAACATTCTCCTCCCATTTGATTAAATATGAAAATGACAAAACAGGAGTGGTTTTTTTTTAAGGCAGAAGTTAAAATTAAATTAAAGATTACGGTCGAAAGTTCCTTTTAATTAACACATTCAGTATAGTTTTGAATTCCAAAAGAATAAATTCCCTTATTTTCGGTAAGCTTCTTTAAAATTATGGGTACAAGAATTTCATACTTTATTTATTTTTAAAATCTCTTTTTACAATATTCTTCCAATTTCAAATAAATTTTATAAAGTATGCTATTTTAAAGTTTAAGAAATGGGCCTTAATGGCCGAGTGGCTAGCGCTCTGACGCTCGGTACCCAGGTTTCGGGATCGAGTCCCGGCGGTGCCATGGATGTTTGTAGTGGTTCGGAATCCACTTTAAACCGTAGGTCCCGGTCCTTATAGGATCGTAGAGCGTTGCGGGGCATTGTTACTCCGCGTCCGTGGCTTATCTTCAAGTTACACGCGCCCCCTGGGTAATGTAAAGTGAGTAACGTCTGTGCAGTGCTTGCCTTAAGGCATCCAAGACCAAACTGTATAAGTGTTTGCCAGCTGCATTAGAAAAGAAAAAAAAAGTTTAAGAAATGCAATTAAATGTATAAAGAACTAATTATTCAAATTTATAATTTTAAAAACTCATTTATTTCTAGTTATATAAAAATAAATAAGGTTTTCAGTAAGAATTTGAAATAAAGTTAACGTTCGGTATTAATTAACATATAAAATAAAATAAATTAAATTAACAGTTAAATTTAACACACGATAAACAATGTTTAAATGAGAAATTCACTTTTAGTTAAATAAATACTCATAAACAATTCAATGGATTGCATTTAGATACGAGTATGTTTTAACTATTGTAATATACATACGAACATACGACTAATAAAAAAATTAAACATAGTATAAATGTCATAATGATAATAAATTAAAGTAATTATAAATCAATTATTTCATCTAAAAAATTTTTTAAAAAATATTATTTTTAATAAAATAAATAAATGCAATCTGCAAAATTGATAAAACTAAATATTAATAATAGAAATGTTTAAGATACCAAGATAATGATAATGATAAAAAATGAGATACATAAAACCTTTGACAAAAAGTGGAATCTATTTTAATTAAAACATCTAAAACCTATTTATTGTACATGAAAAAATGAAAAACTGCCACTGATACACAACAAAAGAAAAAAAAAAAGGAGAGAGAAAAAATGAAACTTCACTTTGTAAAACCTGGGAGGATAATGGATGTGATACATAATTAAAAAAGGAAGAAAATTCCATAATATTTAGTATGAAAAGCGTTCTTTGTTACAGCATTTCATACACAAGAAACTCAGAAAACAGCTTATTTGACATTGATTTATTTTTTTTGCCATTGAAATTTTTTCAGTTTCAGGAATTTATATAATCATGTATTATATGTTTATGAATAAAATATGGTATTGAAATAAACCACGTAAGTTAAAAGGTAGTTATTTTTTTAATCATATTTTTTTTTTGTTGTTGAAAAGTCTTATTTTCATAAAAGATTTTTTTATAATTGTATCCATTCACATAATCTCATAAATTAAAAATGATCAATCATTTTTGATAAATGTTGAAGGAAAAAAACTTTTTTTTTTTCATTTATAGAAAACTTGTTACGCTTAAATTCATCAACTAACTACTTGTATAAAAATAAGAAAATGAAAAAAAAAAATTATACAAAGTATATATATATATATATATACACTTTTAAAAATATTTTTAATAATGTAAAAATTCTCAGGCACGCATCATACATTACTTTAAAAAGTATTGAAAAACATTATTATTAATTACACACTTTTTAATATTTGAATGATTATTTAACAAGTAATATAAAAAAAAAAAAAAAAAAAAAAAAATGAGTCAATTGCTACTTAGGTCAACAAAGAAAAATTTTATTTTAGTTACTTTTATTAAATAATTACAATTATTATAAATATGCATATATATATGACAGAATCACAATATTAAGTGGCAAAATAGAAAGTGAATTTCCTTGCAATTTTCCATTTTCATTTCTATATATGGTGTCGGACTATTATTTTTGTTTGTAACTATTTATTCGCTTTCTATTTATTTTATTTTATTTTATTTTATTTTTATTTATTTATTTTTTTTTTTTTTTTCGTTTCTAATTTATGAAGCTAATGGTCGTTAAAAATTTCTCATTCTATCCATCTCTTGTAATGCTTCATTATTGCAAGGAACCTTTCCAGTGAGTTTCAAGCAGTCCAGTTCTTCAATTAATTAATTAAATTTAATTAATGAATTAAATTTAATCTTCTTTCTTCTTTTATATGTGGTGTTGGACTTTTATTTTTGTCTGTTACTATTTGTTCGCTTTCTATTTTTATTCTTTTCTTTTCTAATTTGTGAAGTTGATGGTGGTCTATAATTTCTCCATCTCTTTAAATGCTTCATTATTGCAAGGAACCTTTCCAGTGAGTTTCGAGCAGTCCAGTTTTTGCAATTAATTAATTAATTTATATTTGAAAAATTGTATTAACATCAGGTGTGATGTATTTAATTTAAGTGACAAGATTAACAAGTTTTAAAAATGTATTTGAACTTGAGTGGATGAATAAAAAGTATTTTATTAGCGACTGAAAATTTGAACAAGATATGTAAATATATACAGGAGAGTGTGAACTGATAGTAGGAATTGAAAAATATGCACGTAAGAAAAATAAGTATGCCAAACAAATATAAGGAAAATAACAAAAATAAATAATAATAATACACAATTTGAAAAGATCTGAAAGTATAATGTCAGAGGTAGATAGAGAAAAAAAAAGAAATAAACAGATTAGCAATTCAGATGCACTACATGACGCCAGATGGCGCTGTAAAGGAATATTTGCTAATAGACGATAAAAAAAAAAAATTAAATATTAGCCAGATTCGACAAATTCAATGAATTTAACATTTAAAAAAAAAAAGCATAACATTTAAAAAAAAAAAGCATATCTGAAAAAGTAGCATGAGTTTTTAAAATAGACAATAAAACATGTTGTTTAGACAGAAAAAAATTATTGCTTTTGTAACAAGACACAAACACTAACAGAACTAATAATAACATTAAAACTATGCGTAATTATAGACGCAACTATTAAACTATGAAATAAACATATAAATAATTCGAAAACAACTGTTTAAAAAAATATGAAAACGAAGCATGAGTTTTTAAAATAGACAATAAGACTTGTTTAGACGGAAAAAAATGTATTGCTTCTGTAACATGGCACTAACATTAACGACACTAATACTAACATTAACACTATGCGTAATTATAGATGCATACATTAAACTATGACTAAACATTAAACTATGGCATACATTAAACTATGACTATGACTAAACATAAATAATTCGAAAACAAATATGTTTTCCAAAATAAACATAAAACGAGGTATCTGACATATATTCTATTCTGTCACTGAAATAATGACAATATTTTACAAGGAAAAATGTTCGACGGAGAATTAATAGGGTAGAATGTACGGAAAAATAAATACTCTCGTATGAATTTGATCCTAATCATGCAGGTGAGATAGCAAATGGCAGCCGACGTTTCCTGTAATGAGAGCTCGAAATTCATTTAACTTTGTAGGGAAGCGTTTTTTGCTTATTATGTCTGTTGGAAAGAATCGATAGCTCTAAAGTAAGAAAAAAGGAATCGTTTCCATATCGGGGCGAGTTGATAAGGCAGTAAATGTTTGTTTACAGATCAGGTTCAGTCGGCATGATTGTTACCATAAATTAAATTGTGAAAGGGGATAAACAAAACTAATTGTTTGCTTTGTTTAATGACAATTACAGAAATAAGATTATCTATGTATGTAAATGGATAGTGCGGGATGGAAAATATCTGATTTAAGTGTGTCCATTTTAGTTTTATATTTTTTATGGCTTTAGTTAAAAATCAGTTAAAAAACTAATTGAATTTTAACAAAGAATATTTTTAATGTTCCAATTTCTTTCTAAAATTTTTTTTTTTTTTTTTTTTTTTTTTTGCAATATAAAACAATTAAGAAGTTTTAAATTTGGAAAGAAGTTAAATAAATAAAAAGGATTTGCATAATCGTAATATGATTAAATTAATATATTTATTAGAGGCAGATATGGGAAATTCAGTAATAATGAATTGTATAATTTCTCATAAGTAAGTTGTTAAATATAACAAAACAAATTCTTAAGATTTATAACAAATAAAAAGTTTTATTTTATGCTACACACTTTAAATGTAAAATTTTCCAAAAGTCCACTTTAAAATAACGTTATTGTTTACTTATTACTACTAACAAAATATTATATACAAGTTATATATGCAAGCTTACTTTTTTAAAAAAAATTTTGGCCTTACCATGGAATTCTTAAGTAAGCTTTTATTCTAAGCTACACCAACAAACTACATTTTTTTTTACAATGGGTGTCGTGATTCTTCATCATTGGGGCAACAGCGCCATGGTGGACCAAGGACGTCTGCCAACAGGCAGATTTCATGACAGGTTTGGTTTGTAGCTCTATGGTGACTTTCTGTACACTTTGCGTTAATTAGACCGGGACCTACAGTTTAATGTGGATACCGAACCACTACCAAACATCCATGACACAGGCAGGATTCGAATCTGAAGCCTGTTGTACCAAACACCGGAGAGCTAGCGAATTGGCCATCAGGCCCCCGATTTTGAAACAGATGTTTTCTTTTTACGGGGTAGGGTTATCACCCTTACGCCCAACAGTCATATTAGACCGAGAGCTAAGGTTTAAAGTGGATTACGAACCACTACAAACATTCATGCGATCGCCGATACTCGAGCCAGAAGGTGTGTTACCGAGAACCAGAGCGCTAATTACTCGGCCAACAGACCCCGCAGTGTTGTGATTAATAACATTTACTACAATCAATCGAAATATTAACACCATTGATTCATTCAATAAACTATTAGTTTCGAGAAAAATTAAATGTGAATATATTGATATCAATCCGGTATAATTATCGTAAGGCAATCATACGATTGTCTAATGATTAAGCACAAGAGTATCAATAAATCACACCTCACTAAGTGTCCTCGCAATCAAACATTCGCAATTACATTACCTGCGAATACTTTTCCCAAACCTGGAGCAATTAAAGCCTTGCATTGTAGCCTTATTAGGTAGGTCCCCAACTGTCATTTGAAGATGATCCCTCTTTCCCGGAACGGTGTTCCGTGACGAGCCGGAATGCGACCAAGCGTGGCAAACAATCCCTGAAGTAGGCGACTCCCATGTTTTGGTAGAGTACTGTCATTAGGTTTGCATACATCGTAATTTGATGACTCTTCACCCAGAGAGTCTAGGGTTTCATTCGGTTTTCGACTACAAGTAATGCGAAAGAGATTACGTCGGAAAAATCAGTTGAAAAAAATTGCAGCGTATAACATTAAATATTACTGAAGATGGCATATTCAGTCGAGCATTTATGGTATCGAAATGTCATCACGCAAATATGGCTTTTTTTTTTTTTTTTTTTTTAATTTTTATTTTTATCCCATGCGTTTTTTTTACAAAACAATTTATCTTCCATGCACGCTTTATTACTCGATCCATTGTTGTTTATGCCGATTTGTTTGTTTCAACAAAAGCTTGTTAACTTATTTTTGAAAAAGTCTTTTTTTTTATTATTATTATTATTATTTTTAAAGTATGAGTTAAATAATAGATTTTGTTACAATAAAAATAATAATATTGAACTGAAGGAAAAAAAAAAATTATGATTTTTTTTTCCTTAAAAAACAGTAATATATAAAGGTAAAATAGAATTTTAATATTGAAGTTGCTAGCGCTCTGGTATTTGGTGCCACAGGCTTTTCAGGTTCGAATCCTGCCGATTGCATGGATGTTTGTTAGTGGTTCGGAAACCACTTTTAACTGTAGGTCCCGGTCTGTTTAGCTCTCGTGTGCACAAACGAATTCGACGTAGAGCAGCAAACGAATTCATGTCAAAAATTTACTTTTAAACTTATTTCCCCTTTTTTTCAATAACAAAATTTAACATTTAATTGAGGTATTAATCACGTAGCTTTACTTCTAATCACACTTAGCTTTTATTGAAATACAAACGTCACCATTATAAAATTGAAGACACCTTCTTTAACACACAGAATCACACTTTTTTATGGTTTAGAACAGGGGTCTCCAAACTTTCCAGCCTTAGGGCCATACTGTTTACTCCAGTAAGTACCAAGGGCTAAAACTGTTTTAATTTTTCTGCCATTATCTATATAATTACATAAATCTCATTAGTATTTTTTTACAAGTGGATATCCCGCGGTTTCATTCGCGTTAATTTAACTTTTCCGTTCGGAGGGATTTTCAGAATAAAAATCATATGTTTGATTCAGGATATATACATTCCAAACATCGATATGCGTACATATGCGCTACTCTTTACCCCAACATAACTACCAAGGGTAAACGCGGGATGCTCACTCATTTATAATATTAGTAGGATTCATTTCAATTACTTTTTAGTTGTTATGCTTAAGTTAAATTTTCTGCGTATTAGGCTTGCCATTAAGCTTTACCTAGCAAGTCAATAAAACCGAGTTATTATCATTCTGTGTTTTTTTATCCAACCTATTACAGCAACAATAAGCTATTCGCTGTCACGGACCGGATTGATGACACTGGCGGGCCGGATTTGGCCCGCGGGCCGTAGTTTGGTGACCCCTGGTTTAGAACATCAGTAGAAAATAATAAAGAATAGATGTATGATTCAGTGTGTTCTAGAAGGTCATCGCATACTGACAAATTTTGAGACGGGAGATGTTTTCCTTTCACGTGGTAGGATTGTCAGACTTATGCCAAACGTTCGACAGTCATATTAGACCAGAAGAATAAAAGACTACCGGATAAAAAGTCTTACAAGATAAACTACCAAAAATACCACTTAAAATGGATTCCGAAACACTATAAACATTCATGGCACAACCACGATTCGATCCCGAAATTTGTGGCACCGAGCGCTAGTCACAAATTAAAATATTTATCGTTACCATATATTATAACATAAAATGTCTTAAAATATTTAATTTCGTAAACAAACAAAGCACCAAGAAACTAGAAAAATTTTTTAAAGCATTTTACTACTTCGGTAAAGAATATTTGCTAAATAACTATTTGAATTTTAGGAAGCGCATAAAAGTTCACAGAATCAGACTCAAGAGTTACTTAAAAAGGTTTAGTTTCAACGTCTTTTAAGGATCTTATGATTTTAAATAAAGGGCCACTTGAATTGAAAGCAGCTCGTCCTCTTAAGAGAATCACCCCGATGTCTTTCTATTAAAGAAAAGCAGCAAAATCTCTTCCCTAAAACCCTCCTTTTCATGCTGAGTTCAAGAAAAGTCAAACGGCTTTTGCGAAAACACCTTTTAAAAGCGTTTCGCATCAGAATTCAATTAGAGGCTTTAAAGACATAGAAAATTTAGAGTTTCAAGTCTTTTCGCATAAAATATTAACAGGTTCTGAAAAGAGTGAGAAAAGAGCTGGAGCTAGAGCTAGAAGGGGGTAAGGGGGGTTGAGTTCTTTTCACATTAATCTACAGAAACTAACTCAGCTAAAACTATGCCTGAATCGCCTGACCACCTATTTCAGAGGAAGAGTTTTAAACTCTTCAAACAGAGAAGTTTGTGTTTAAAGCAATTAGTGTTCAACTGCCAAGCAGAGATGAAGGCATCCATTATTAATTATGGGTATAGAAAGTTGGATTTATTTATTCAATTATACTTCGAAAGAGGATTAAGCGTGACTCTTACACCGAGAGAAGGTTTAGATGAGCTCGTATGAAATTACGAGCGTAAATAAGAGTTTTGCGGAACTGATTAATTTTAAATTAAGTAAAAGGAAGGGAACTAACCCAATGCCTTTTAAGAAAACACAGAATATCATTAGTATAAATTGAACCTAGGTGGGGATGTATGAATTCGTTAATAGAAACCAAACTTGAGGAAGATTTTTCGGAGAGTTAATTTAGTATTTCAGTATTTGAAAAGTACGTAAAGAATTTTTGCGTCATGGAATATGTTTAGAAAGTAGTAATATTTCAGTTAACTGTAGTTAGATATTGACATTTTTTAATTTGATGCTAAAGCAGAAATAGGTTCAAAGCAATTACAAAAATTTCTTGAATTTATGTGGAAATAACATATATATATATATATATATATATATAATTTTAAATAATTTGTAGTTTTTTGATCGGTTTTTATAGTTTTATGAATATTGAATTTGCTGTAAAAATGATTCTATATATTAATAAATAGGATTTTTATACACGTTATAGTAGCAGGGGGCCTGATGGACGAGTAACTAGCGCTCTGGTGTTCGAAATACACTTCAAACCGTAGATCCCGTTTTAATATGATTGTAGAATGTTAGGTGTAAGGCTGACAATCCTAGTCCGTAAAAGGAAAACACCTCTGTCTCGTAATCAGCCAGTAGACGGCCTTGGTCCACCACGCGGCTGTTGCGCCAATGAAGAATTAGAGGAATACAGTAACAGAATGTTAAAATATCGATAATGCATTGAAAACTCGTTGATTTGGTAATGGTAGTGATGCAGTGGTTATACTCACAGGAAACTCCATTGCTTATCGTAAGAAACTTGAAAAAAAAAAAATTTAAATTTAATTTAATTTCTCTTTAAATTTTATCATCAATTACATGTGATTTAATTTAATTTTAACCTGAAAATTTTTTAACATTCAAGTATTATTGTAGAAACATACTATTGAATCATTTATAATTTTTTTTTCGAAATCATATAAGTACATAATGCTAGTTAATCCTGGTGCTTAATTGTGTTATAAGAATTAAAACAATTTTAAAAAAGCAATGATAGTAAATAAATTATGGAAATTATTAGGTACAAAACATTATGTTATGTTTATAGGCTATTTAACAAGACAGAAACTACTTGAAATGGTTTTAGGTTATTTAACAACAACAAACTATTCTTGTCTAGGAAAATATATATACAAACTAATTTATTATGCTGTTCATCAAATTAAAAATCTATTTCTAATTAACAAAATCCAAAGTCTATGTAAACTAAAAAGTATACTAGATCATTTAACAAAGAATCACCATGTCTTTTTTTTTTTTTAAGCTCTTTATTCACTTGAGAAAAAAATATATTTCCTTTGTCTCAATCAAACTATAGAGATGTCTAATCAAGGCCCACAAAACACTTCAGCAAGAAGAAATGAAAGACACTGAAGCAAGGGTATTCAAATCTGGGGGGAGATCTATAACTGCACATACGTACGTCCACCAGTAATTAACGGATTTCTTTCAGAAAAAGAAAAGGGACAGGTGTGGAAGGGAGGGAATGAAATAAAAAGGTAGACAAGAAAAGAAAGAAAAAAAAAAAAAAAAAAACGAGATTGGCTCCAAGTATGAAATTAATCCCATCATTATAGAGGTAATTCAATGTGTTCCGAAATAAGATTTCCGATATCTGAAGGGATACCTATTATTGGCGAGGCGAGGAAGCCAGAATGGAAGCAAGCAAGCGAAGGATGAAAAGAAAAGAAAAAAAAAAAAAGAAAAAAAGTTTGATTGAGAGGGGGCTGGAGACAATGATGGGGAGAAAAAGGCATGAAGACAATCAAAGTGGAAGCAGCACACCTACTATATTCACAAGCAACCGATAATTTACTGAGGAAGGTGCTCAATAAAAAGTAATGACTATGAGATGTATGCATATGCAAAGGAATAGGACGTCACTTTGGATGTTACTTGAGATGGTGGATGTCGTCAAGGTATACGAACATTTGAGTATGTTTTAAGAATATTTCTTTGAATTTATGCAAATGACTATATTTGTGTTTTGTCGATTAATTTTTTAAGAAAATTATTTTTCACATAAAAAGTAATAAATCCACCAAAAAGCTATTTCAGTATACACCCCACTTTGGCAAAAAGCAGTGAAGTATCCCCAAGATGATGAAGACGACAAATATTAGTTAGGCATGTAGTAAAGATTCAGACAATTACTATTCTCAACTGAACTAATTTTTTTGCAAACGTTTGCTTTGTTGCAAATGCTTGCTAATTTTTGCAAACGTCTCCGTAGATCTGATAAGTTTAGGTCCTATTATATTCACAAACAACCGATAATTTACTGAGAAAGGTACTCAATAAATAGGACGTCACATTGAATGTTATTTAAGATGTTTGATGTCATCAAGGTATACGAATATTTGAGTATTTTTAAGAACATTTCTTTGAAATTATGCAAAAAATTATATAATTTCAATTATTTGGTTGTAATTAATTTGTTGGGAAAATTATTTTCCATATTTAATTTAAAAACTACTTGTGTATACATTCCACTTTAGCAAGAAGTATTCCTAGGATGGTGAAGACGACGAATTTTGGTGATGCATATAGTAAATATTTACACAATTAGTATTCGCAATTAAATTAATTTTTGCAAACGTTTACTTTAATGCTAGTGTTTGCTAATTTTTTTTGCAAACGTCTCCATAGGTCTGATAGACTTTAGGTACTACTATATTCACAAGCAAACGATAATTTACTGAGGAAGGTGCTCAATAAAAAAGCAATGACTATGAGATGTATACATATGCAAAGGAACAGGACATCACTTTGAATGTTACTTGAGATGTTTGATATCATCAAGGTATATGAACATTTGTGTATTTTTAAGAATATTTCTTTGTAATTATGCAAATAACTATATATGTGTTTTGCCTATTAATTTTTAGGGTAATTATTTTCCGCATTAAATAAAAAGTGTTTGTGTATACACTATATTTTTGAAAAAGCTGAAGTATGCCAAAGATGGTGAAGACAACGAATTTTGGTGAGGCATGTAGTAAAGATTCAAACAATTACTATTAGCAACTAAACTAATTTTTGTAAACATCTTCATAGGTCTGATCGATTTTAGGTATTTTGTAAAACAATTTTTAGCAGATCATATTGATTTGTAAGGTTAATTAAAAAATAATTTAAATGCTCTTTAAAATAATTTAAAACTTTGCAAAAAACTTAGTTTTTGGTTGGTTATTTCTTTATTAATAAAATAATAATAACATAACATATCATAAAATGCATTTAATTAAAAATATAATATGTGTTCTTCTTTGATAAAATTCTAATTAATTTATAATAATAGTATTAAAGTAATAGCTCAATAGTTTTAAAAAATTAGTTTTCATGAAAATGATATATATATTCTGAAATCTTAATGTTCATTTTACAATTTCTACAAATTTTAAAAACATTTTTTTTAATTAGACTTTTTTTTTTTATTCATTTATAACAAATTTGTTGTAATACAAAAATTCATGCTTATTCTTATTTGTTTGTTATCACTTGTCTATAATTAAATAAACTTTTATTTTATTCAATAAAAACGAAAATAAATAAGACACATTACACACACACACACAAAAGAGAGAGAAAAATCAACAAGTTTTAAGAAAGATCTCTTGGAAAGAAAGCAAGTATAAACACATCAAAATTTATTGATTACAGGAAAAGCGAATCCATATTTTAACAAAGATTTTTCTTCAATAAATGATAAAACTCTTATTTTAAAAACAAAATCAAAAATCATCAATATAAACAGAAAATTCTACCATCGCGAATATCAGCTCATTAACTCTCTGGCAAACCTGTCAAAAATCCATTATTTACACAAAACAGTGAAGCCTATTTGTGGGAAAACAAGTCAACAAAAAAAAAAATAAAACCTCTATAAATTATTGGATATTTACACAACAATAAGAGAAATTACTACACGAATTGTTTGTTTACAAGAGTCACTAATCCTCTACCCATGAAGCATTGTTGCCTCAGACACCTCGAACCTTATCAATACCGCAAGTTTCAAACATAAATATTGCCCAAAGAACTGGCACTTTGACTGACATATTTTTCACCTACACAAAGGCCTTGGTACTTCTTCAATGTTTACCTGTTTCCCCCTCACTTGCAAATGAAGCGACCGATCCCGCCCAGTCAGAAGAAAGGTCAAGAAAGAATAGTGGCAGGCCTTCCCTCACCCCAACCGTATCTCCAACCATTAAGCCTAATTGCACGAACTGTACACATCAGGCCACTTTTTTCACCTCACAGCAGAAGGCAGCAGGTACTGCTACAAGGGGGAGAAAGGCAGTACTGCTGCAAGACAGGAAAAAGAAAAAAAATCTGTTGTTTTCTTCTGATGTTTTGTTCTGCATTTTCTCAGACCCATTATCTCAGTCTCTAAACCGTCCATTAGTACCAGCACAAACCTCACTCGCGTCAAAGGTGGAAGATACCCGGAAAAGTGGTGCAGTGGGTGAAGATTTGCCAGGGTTCTTTTATTTTCCAACGCCAATTTGGGACAGTAAGTTTTTTAAAAAATTTTATTAAAAGATCACAATATTTATATTCTACATAATTAACTACCAACCCTGGAAGTTTCTCGTTTCAATTAAATTCTACAATATGATGATAATGATGGATGATATGCTATTCCGAAACTATTTTCACACACATATAACTAGTGAGATATTGAGATCTTCTTGTTTGAAAAATTTTCAAATAAGAGGTCGCATTTTTTGCATTATTTGGCGAGCATGGCCAATGAAACAGGTAACAAAAAGTAAGGTAAAAAATCGTTTTTCCTAATGAAATTTATAAAATTACTTCAAAAAAAAAAAAAAAAAAAAGGGTAAATTTAACATCTCAAAATTTTAAATAAGTTTTTAACATTGTTCTCCAATAAATGTTCTACCAAACTTCAAATGATGTGCAAATGAATCAAGTAAGTTTAAAATTCCTCTATATAGAAATTTCAGCTATACAGAAAGAAATTTTTCAACTTTATATTGATCAAATCACTAAAAAAAATTAACAATTTGGAGATATTATGAGGAGAAACATAGTCGTCTACAAATCTAAAAGTAGCAATGAAATCTGACATAAAATACAATTCTGCCTATATTTTTTTAAGAACTTTTGAAAAATGGTTCACTTTATATATTTAATCCGATATTTAAATTATTTTCATAATTTTTTGTTAAGAAAAAATATAAAGTGAGCGAATATTTTTTTTTTATTTTATTTCCAAGTAAACATACTATCTCATATCTCTAAAAATGCAAACATTAAAATCATTTGTAAAGACTGAAGCAATTATTTTAATCACCAAATTAATTTGAAATACATTAAATACTGGGAAAATTTTATTCATAAGAAATTGCCACAGGTGTTACAAATTTTTCTCATGGATCAGCCAGTAATTGCCGAACTAACCTGTATGCTTCTAATAAAAACGAACCTGTATTGCATCATGAATATGAAAGACACCCATTTCTAAGCTCCAAATTATTATGAAACTCATGTAATATTGATGGAAATGCAATAAAAGATTGTACACATTCAATAAATTCAACCAACTGGAAAAATAATATTGCGAAATCATGTTAGGTTACACCTTCAAACAATGTCCTTCAGTATTTGTTAAGATTGCATGATAGGCATTGCTCTTTCCCTCCAATTAACAACCAAAGATTTAATAATTACAAATTTTACAACCCACGAAATACTTCCAATCGACTTAATCGAAATCTGCACTGTAGTATTTGCTCATCCATGCTACCAGACCCATGGAAATAGAATTCTATGGGCACCGCTTGATTCATGATGAACTTAGCACACCTACCATCCTAATTCCTTTGTGTCCACCTCCAGATGGGTTCTTTAATGAACATTATCATGGGCCATAAATGCAAGCGGAAAAACTATACAAATCTTCAATATACTTCATCATTAGTATCTGCATAATACAACACGCCAAAGCGATAAACCAGATACGATTCAATTCGAAATACAAGGCATAAAAGGCATAATGTTATTCTAAGCAGATAGGCCATGAAAGCACCGGTGTTATAAAACTTATTACGTTCCACCGAACATGTCACGAATTGTAATAAAAGAAACATAAAATATATATATATTTTTTTTTTTTTTTTTTTTTCAAACCTCGACTTGAGAGTTACCTGTATAAAGTAATGCAAGATCTTCTTAAGAGGATACCGTGAAACCATAAAATAAGCCCAAAAGTGATTATGTTATTGCAGCATGTGATTAATTGTGGAATTTTATTAAAAATTAAGATTTATTAATTTATTCGATGGGGGTTAGGAGAACAAAATTATAATAATGAATGCGCATACTTAAATTTTTTAACATCGCTTTAAAAATGTTTTTGAATGATTTTTTTTTTTTCCATATGGATCTAGTATTCTACTAATGCATACCATGAACATTCCACTGAGGTATGGGTTATTGTTCAGTAATTAAGAGTGTTCAGCATCTTAAAACATCAAACATTTAGAATTCGCGGAATTTGTGTGTTTGAAGGAGTAGTGTTGTCAGATCTACGTCCAACAGTCATATTAGATAGGGACATAGGGTTAAAGTGGATTACGAACCACTACAAATATGCATGGCACCGCAGGGCCTCGAACCAGAAACTTGTGGCTCCGACCACCAGAGCGCTAGTCACTTGGCCATCAGGCCCTATAAAAATTTAATTCCTTAAAAACAATATTTAATAAAGTGAAAATTTGATTCATTAAAAATAATATTTAATAAACTGAAAACTTAAAAATACCTTAAAAATAATATTTAAAAATAAAGTGAAAATTTAATTCAATATTTAATAAACTGAAAAACTTAATACATTAAAAATAATATTTAATACAATGAAAAAATATTTAATACAATGAAAAGAAAGTAACAAATAAATTCAATTTCTTTTAAAAGTCGATCAAATTTCTTTAAATTTTTTATTGTTCGGTCCAATAATGAGGACAATTATTTAGGAATCCGCATATGAAATTTAAGATATGAAATTTTTTTTTTTCCCAGTTTTCAATTTCATAAAAAAAAAATTCTAAAAAAGCATTTAAGCATATTTTATTTAAAAAAAAAAAAAAAAAAATTGCAATAATCTTAAACAACATCTGGCAACCATTATAGTTTCGCTTGACATAAACTATTAAGTAACTTTATCTCATTTCAAAGCAAGAAAAGAAGATTTAATCGAATTTCTTGCAAAAATTCATTATCTCTCCCAAATTTAAACCTACGTCAATCTGTTTTTTCATATTATCACTAACGGTAGAAGAATGAAAAATATTTTCTTTTTCTTATATATTTTTTGATTTAACTACAAGGGTTCTGTGGTAAACTTTAAAAAAAAAAGAAATTATATCTGATCCACAGAACGATCGAAAAAATAATTCAATTTTTGTCTTTAAACTGTCAAATTTCAAATCGATAGCCAAATAATAATAAAAAAAAAAAATGATAACTAAAATTTTTGCCTGAATATATAGATAGATATACTTGGAAAAACTTTTTTCAACTTTCACCTAGCGAACCAATTTGGAAAATAGCTATTACATACCAAACTGTGTCATAAAAAATCACTCAAACCCCTCTGATTTTCCTTACAATTTTTTTTTTTTTTTTTTTCTAACGAACTTTCAATTTTTTATTCTTTTCATCCTTTTAAAAAATAAAAAAAAAAAAAAAAAAAAATAAAAAAAAAAACTGTCTTTTCATCATTTCTTTCTCATTTTTTTCTGTTCATCTTCATCGTAATCGTAATCGTTTATTTCGATTCAGAAAAGGAACTACGAAGAACTTCCACGAATTCATTAGAAAGCGGATGTTCGTATTTTATCGCCACAGAGTAAAAATAATAATATGAAAGAAGGGAGAGTTAAAAAAAAAAAAATCTTTTCCAGAATCCTGGAGAAATTGTGTAGAAAGAGAGAGAGAGAGAAAGTAGCATGTGAATTCCGGAAAACTATCCGGTGATTCAACGCCGTGGTAAATGTGACGTCATTACATTTCCGTCTCTTCCATTTTTCCCTCTTCATTTTTTTTCCCCCATATCCTTCTAGAGTGTTAAGTTCTTTTTCCCTTTTGACAACCTTATCCTAACTAAGATAAGTAATCAATGTGCAAAAAGGAGAATCATCAAAAGAATGAAAGTATTCTCGGGCCTTGCAGCATTTTTTTATTTTTATTTTTTTTTTATTTTGCCACTTTAATCACACTTGAAAGAAATTTTTTTCAATGAAGATTTTTTTCCCTACTATCTCTCAAGTTCTTGACTCTCTGATCTCTTCTTCTCAAGATGAATTTATAATCTTAAAGATGTCACCAATTTTTTTTTGCACACTAAGTGATTATTGACATTTTGAGAAAGAGTTAGAAGATGATTTGGGGCTGAATGACACTTAACTTTTCACCAGCAAGGAATAATAGAAGAAGAAGAAGAAAAAACTACACTCCTTTTCATAGAGTAAGTAATATTAGAGAAAGTAAAGATAAAGAAAAAAACGACGTAGCTGAATTAATTAAATGTATAGAAAGACGCTTTTTGGTAAAGATTAAAGAATAAATTTAATGCAATCTGTAATAAATTCTTGCAACATTGCGACCAAATAAAATAGGTATTTGATCTAACAATGAATTTACTTTTTATTTTTATTTTATTCATTTATATTAAATGACTAGCATTTGATTTTTAGATTACCATCCACTCAATTAGATGATTCGGTTTTCAGCATGGCACATAGGTTTGGTTAGTCGCTCTACGGTCATCTTCTGTCTCAAGAGGGCTTAACAGACAGGGACCTACAGTTTAAGTTGGATTCCGAAACCACTCACAAACATCCATGCCACCGCCTGAAGCCTGTGGTTATCAAAAAGGCCAGAGTGCTAGCCATTTGGTCCCAGGCCGCACATGACATATAAGAGAAAAGAGTAGCTGCTATACAAAAAGAATGAAAATAAAGAGGGAGTACCTTCTTGAAAGAATTTCATAGGTTCAAAATTATCAATATTTAGGTGTATGTAGGGAATAATTTGTCCATTCTGGGATATCTATCCCAATTTCCGCCAAATATAATCACTCTTTTATCGACTTTTAAAAGCATTAATTACATTTGCAACCTATAACACAGTTGAATCAAATTTTCGCCCTCTGGGTTCATGTCACTACTAGTTGAAAATTTCCTATTTTACATACAGCTGGTTTAAATATTATAATAGTGTTGTTTATTATGACAAAATTATGAAAATCGACAAACGGGGATAGGTTTGTTGCTCTACGTTTATTTTTTGCACACTTTGGGCTAATTAGAACAGGGATCTACAGTTTAACATGGATTCCGAACCACTCACAAACATCCATGCCACCGCCACGATTCGAAAACTAAAGTCTTTGGTACCAAAGGCCAGAGCGCTAGAGCCACCAGGCAGCGACAAATGACGAAAATTTTGAAAAATTTATGAAAATCATTGTTTATTAATATTAACTCGTTACTAAAATTTTGTGATTAATTATACTTTTAAATAATTTCTTTTTCTGAGTTGTGCTTTAATTCAAAATTTAAACAAAACATTATAAGCAATTTTTTTTTTTTTTTTTTCACAATCTAATGTCAATGCTCTTACTTTTTTTAAGTTCTTATCCATGAAAACTTTGGACTAAAAAATAAAAAAAAAAAAAGACAACTTTTACTATGAAATCTTATTATTGTTGTTTTATCATAGAATGTCACCAATCACATCCAAGATTTGAAACCACTCTCCCACTAATGCAAAAAATATCGTATAGATGAAATAACGCAGTACAAACTAGATTTATTTAGCTGAAAATTCCTGAAATAATTCAATCATGGACAATTTCATATGCCATGCCACATTAAATCCAGATAAAACCAAATCCCAAAGAATACATTTACTAAACAACCCCCTCTGGATCACAAACTTAAAAAAGGGAGAGAAAGAGAAATGTCTTATTAAATCTATGTCAGCACCAAAATAATAATGCAAAGAAGCACCGAAATAATAATGCAAAGATATCGAATAGATGACATAATAAAGTACAAACTACATTTATTTAGCTGAAATAATTCAATCATGGACAATTCACATGGACAATTTCATGCCATGCCACATTGAATCCAGATAAAGCCAAATCCCAAAGGATACATTTACAAACAACCCCCTCTGGACCAAAAAAAAAAAAAGGGAGAGTAAGGATATCTTATTAAATCTATGTCGGCACCAAAATAATAATGCAAAAGAAGCACCGAAATAATAATGCAAAAATATCAATAGATGACATAATAAAGTACAAACTACATTTATTTAGCTGAAATAATTCAATCATGGACAATTTCACATGCTATGCCACATTAAAAATAAAACCAAATCCCAGAGATACATTTACGAAACAACCCCTCTGGGCCAAATGTGTCTTATTATTAAACCTACAAAGTTTAAGCCTCTCTGATCTCCCGTAATAATACGGGAATCCCTTCCTTTATCCCGTAATAAAACAGTAGACAAGAAAAGACCTGGAGGGGGTGACATTTCTTCCTCACAGAAGGGCCGTTGCAACAAGGTTTCACAAATAGGATAACTGTTTGGTCTGGCTGCGGATCAAATGATGCGGATGTTTATCCGCCTTCGGCAATATCTTGGCATAAGCGTTGGATAACAAGGAGACGGGGCCTGCCGGTTAGATTACCGAACGGATTCGATTGGGTAAGTCACATGATATTACGTCCAGAAATTGATGTTTATCCTCCGAAAGGCCACACACATGGGCTAGAGTCCTGTTCCCTTGAATTATTCATCCTTTCTTCCCCTTATGTGCCAATTTTGTTGCAGCGTCCTGGGCTGTAAGTAAGAACGATTCGGGAGGAAAGTTGCAAAATTTCGTTTAAATTGGATGAAAAGTACAGTTGAGTCACGTAAGCGTAAAATCCATTTTCCACCCATGTTTAAAGATAATTATTGGTGGGAGGATTTCATGAGAAATGCAGAATGTTGAAAAGATTTAAAATTTCTCTGATTTAAGTTGATAAAATTTTACCTAATCTTAGTCTAAAAATTGATCTTGAAAGTTTCAAAATTTAGTCTGACTTGGATGAAAAGTAAAGTCACGTAAGCGTAAAATACATTTTCCTCCATGTTAAAAGGTAATCGTTTGAAGGGGAGGCATCCGTGGGAAATGCAGAATGTTGAAAGGATTTAAATTTTTCTGATTTAATTTGCTAAAGTTTAGTCTAAAAATTAATCAAAATTTCAAAATAAATCAAATTTCAAAATAATCTTTCATTAATCAAATAATTCAAAATTTATTCTGACTTGGATGAAAAGTACAGTTAAGTCACGTAAACATAAAATCCATTTTTCCAAAGTGTTAAAAAATAATCATTAGGGGGAATGCGTTCATGGGAAATGAAGAATGTTGAAAGGATTCAAATTTATCTGATTTAAGTTGCTAAAATTTTAATCTAAAAATTATTCTTGAAGTTTCAAAATTTAGTCTGACTTGGATGAAAAGTACAGTTAAGTCACGTAAGCATAAAATCCATTTTTCCACGGTGTAAAAAGATAATTAGGGGGCGGCGTTCACGGGAAATGCAGAATGTTGAAAGGATTTAAATTTTACTGATTTAAGTTGCTAAAATTAGTCTTGAAGTTTCAAAATTTAGTCTGACTTAGATGATGTGAAGTTATGTCATGCGGGAAAAATATCTATATTCCCCCCTCTTTAACAATTACTGTTTTTGACCATGAGAAACGCAAAATAAGGCAAGATTTTAATTTTTGTTGATTTAAGTTTATTAACTAATTTATTATTTATCTAATATTTTTTTTATCCGTAAAGTTATGTTATCTATACAAATCTACTTGCTTAAATGGTCATGAAAAATTAATGAAAACCAATTTCCCTTCTAATATTTTCTGAATAAAACTCAGTATGGTCTTTTTAACAAGACGTCGATTCCTTTTTGCAAAAATAAATAAATAAATAAAAATTAAAAATTTCACTAAACCAATTAAATATTTAACATATGACTGAATATTTAAACATTCTATATTTATTAAATTGGGCCTGAATGGCCGAGTGGCTTGCGCTCTGGCGCTCGGTACCACAGGTTTCGGGTTCAAGTCCCGGCGGTGCCATGGATGTTTGTAGTGGTTCGGAATCCACTTTAAACCGTAGGTCCCGGTCCTAATAGGATCGCAGAGCGTTGCGGGGGGCATTGTTACTCCGTGGCTATCTTCAAGTTACACGCCCCCTGGGTAATGCAAAGTGAGTAACGTCTGTGCAGCGTTTGCCTTAAGGCATCTAAGACGTCCATGTCTGTATGCCAGCTGCATTGGAAAAAAATATATATATTTATTAAATAAAAATGTTTATTTTTTTTTTCCTTCAGAATTACAGAAAAAAATTTCTACATTAAATATTTAAAAATCCTATTACTTAATAATAAAAATCACATTTGGTCCTGCAAACAATTTACATTTTTTTCCAACTATTTTTAATCATTATAATTACTATGAATATTTCATTTATAAGACATCGAAAATTAAAAAAAAAAATATTCCACTTTTTAAATTGAATAACTAAATATATTCGATTGGCAGAAGGACACACACATTGGCATTAGCATTTTTATGTTCTTAAAGGTTCTTAATTAAATAAAACCTAAAATTTAGAAATTAAAAAAAAATTATTTAGATAAATGATTGCAATATTAAAAATATATTGCAAATTTTATCTTTAAAAACCGTATTCTCTCTCTCTCTCTCTCAACAAAAAAAAAAAAAAAAAAAACCACTTCATTATTATTATTACTATAAATTCTTTTACTACATGGAATTCGGGTTATGCTTACAAAAAGAAGTATTGTCATGATTTTAACTTATTTAAATTTTATGTAATGCCCTTTTTTACTAATCAAACTTTTAAGACATAGCTATAAAAGTTTATTTGCTATGAATTTATTTTTTTCTTCAGATTATTTATTTTAAATTCATTTTAATTACACAAGAAAACGTCTAGCATCTTTTTTATTGTCCATTATTATTAATTATTTAACTTCAGGAACGATTTTTTATAGCGAATAATTTTTTGTTTTATTGCGATTTTTATATCGATAGGAATTCAAAAAATAAAAAAAAAAAAGGGAGGAGGGGCAATAAAATGTTTTAAAAAAACCATAACATCCACATGTGTCACCGCTAAGCGTTAATGAGAATTTATAATTTATAAGTAATAATAATTATAATAATGAATAATAATTTATAAGTGAAATGATTTCATACATTCCGGGCATAAATTATTCAGTATTATCCCTGGCATTAATTATTAAAACTAAATATATTTTATATGTCTGGTATTATTTTTTTTATCAAATATGAACTATCTTTCCAAATAATCCAACAACACTGACAGTCGAAATATTACTTATTTACGCTATTTTCACATTTCTAACCATATACTGGCTATACCTTTATCAGTGCAGCGAACCATAAGTTGTGCATTTTTCTTGTTGAGAGATTCTGTAATAAATAATTTACTATCAAATGTTTTTTTTAATGGTAGTAGGTATTATTATAAAAATTAATGTCCACATATAAGGAATAAAGAGTTTAAAAGCACACAAAAAAAATTTTAAAAATGCCAAATTAAAAAAATTAAGTAACAAAAGATATTTTTTTAATTACAGGTTTGAGAGAGATTTTACATTTAATTAATCTTTATATTTACTTAAACTTACATTTAATTAATTATTAACAATTTTATTTCAGCACATAGGCGACGTGAGAAAACTTTCAGTAGGTAGTCTAATTATTGATGCAAGACGTTTAAACACTCTATCTTAATTGCCACCGAGTCTTCATATTTCCGAAATGTGCGACTGCAACAAATATCACTAGCTGTGCAAGTTACCAATGGACCTTGATTCGTACAAATCATGTATTGAAATGGAAATTTATTAAATGCTATTGCAAGCATCTTATTGAATTTAAGGTAAAGAAATAAAGAATTTATGTCCATATCTTTCTTTTTTACCACAAAGCAAATCAGAAAGAAATCGTCTTACAGTAGATTCATCAGACCGGTATCAATTCAGCCAAAGTAACACAAAATAATACTTTTGAAATACATAGTAGTTTTTTATATGTTTTGTTATAAGCATCTATCATCTTAGCAAATTGTGCTGATCAATTGAAGTTGCATTCACATTATAAAGTGGTAAAGAAAAAATTAGTGCCTTTATAGACAAATACATTAAAAAAAAAAAAAATTTCAATTTTCTTTTATTAAATTAAATACTTTTAAGTAAATAAAAATAATTTCGATTTGATAAAAAATATATTCTTCTTCCTTCTATTCTTTAAAACAACTTTTAAATGCATTAATTTTTCTTGATGAAAATTTTTCATAATGAAAAAATTGTTTTTGATAATTATTCAATAATTATGAAACGTATGCTGCTGTGATGCTGTAACTTCAATACAAAACAATTTTTTAAATTATAACCCGCCAAGTTATTTTAATAAATTCGAAATGATACGATTTAAACAAATCAATAAAATCATTCGATCTGCCCTAGTAAAAAACAAACAGATTTGATGTCAAATTAAAAAAAAAAAAAAAAAAAAATCACACAGCATAAAAGTATTTCTTTCCAATTAAAGCTTTTTCTTTTTTTTTAAAACTTGAGATAGGTAGGAATGCATGAATATTTAAATCATGCATTAAAAAGGAAAAAATTTTATTAAATGCGGATTCAAGCATTTATGAAAGTTATAGATAGATTGCGTTCTTTAACGATTGCACACACAAAAGGGACTTTTCTTACTTGATATACATTTTTTTCCCTTTTTTTCCCCTCCATTTTTGCTACTCAGTCATCTCCTTTTTTCCCCAAGCGAATCACAAAGCAGCCGTCTTAGCAATAAATTTATCAGTACGCATAGAACGATATAAGTTCGAACAAAGAAATAATAAAAGAAACGGACTAAAAGGATAAGAAAAGGGGATAGGGCGGTGGGGGTGGTGGAAGAAAAGTAAGAAAAGGGGGGGGTCCAGAGGGGGCAGAAGGGGGTTACGTAAGGAGAAGAAAAGTTTTGCTAGGTTTTATGTTACGCTATTGATTTCTGGGCCAGTTTAGGCTTAGCTATCGTTTTCCCGCTGAAATTAGAATCGTTTCTTCCCACCCCCACCAACCTCAACCCTTCTGGCGCACGAGGAAATGAAATGAAATGAAGTGGTTCTTCTCGGCTAATGAGTTGCTAGAAATTTTCTTCCACGAGGAGAGAGGAGAGGAGCAAAAATGCACGATAGAATATAGGAAGAAATGATACAATTAATTGAAAGGACTGCTGCGAAATTGATAGGAAGAAAATTAAAATCCTTGGTTCTTGGTGAGGTTATTATGTATCAGTGATTTTTCTTTTCTTTCTTTTTTTACCCACCCAATTGCAACGTTCTTTTTTACATCATCGGATGCGTAGAGACAGAAATATTTCTTTTTTTTTTTTTATTTTTTGATGTTGTTGTTTTATTGGATTGGGTAAAAAGCTCTGAAATTAAGATGAGGTTAAAAAAATGAGCTTTATGAAGGGGATGTGATTTATTGGAGTAAGAGGGAGTAATTCTGTTCAATAAAATGAATGTTAACTACATTGAACCGTCAATGGTGTAGTAAATAAGACCAAAAAGAAAATCTTCTGCATTATCTTCCAGTAAATTAACTTTAATTATAATAAGGCTTTGTTTTTTTGCGTAGAGCAAATAAAAGTGATTTCAATTTGATAAAAATAAGTGTTTTTACTTTCTACTCTATACAACAACTTTTAAACACATTAACTACATTTTTGATAATTACTCATTAATTATGAAGCATATGCTGCTATGATGCTGTAAATTCAATACAAAAACAATTTTAAAAATTATAATAATCCGTACATTTTATATTAATAAATTCAAAAAGGGAATAATTTAAACAAATCAATAAAATCATTCGATCTACAATAGAAAAAAATAGTTTTGATATCAAATTTTAAAAATCAAAAAAAATCAAACAGCATAAAAATAATTTCTTTCCAATTACAAGCTTTCTTTATTTTTTAAAAAACTTGAGATAGGTAGGAATGCATGAATATTTAAATCATGCATTAAAAAGGAAAAATTTTATTAAATGCGGATTCAAGCATTTACGAAAGTTATAGATAGATTGCGTTCTTTGACGATTGCACACACAAAAGGGACTTTTCTTACTTGATATACATTCTTTCCCTTTTTTTTTTCCCCCTTCATTTTTGCTACTCAATCCTCTCCTTTTTTCCCCGAGCGAATCACAAAGCAGCCGTCTTAGCAATAAATTTATCAGTACGCAAGAGAACGATATAAGTTCGAACAAAGAAATAATAAAAGAAACGGACTAAAAGGATAAAAAAAAAGGGGGTAGGGCGGTGGAAGAAAAGTAAGAAGGGGGGTCCAGGGGGGCAGAAGGGGGTTATGTAAGGAGAAGAAAAGTTTTGCTAGGTTTTATGTTACGCTATTGATTTCTGGGCCAGTTTAGGCTTAGCTATCGTTTTCCCGCTGAAATTAGAATCTTTCCATCCCACCCCACCCTCACCCTCAACCCTTCTGGTGCACGAGGAAATGAAATGAAATGAAGTGGTTCTTCTCGGCTAATGAGTTGCTAGAAATTTTCTTCCACGAGGAGAGAGGAGAGGAGCAAAAAAAATGCACGATAGAATATAGGAAGAAATGATACAATTAATTGAAAGGACTGCTGCGAAATTGATAGGAAGAAAATTAAAATGCTTGGTTCTTGGTGAGGTTATTATGTATCAGTGATTTCTTTTTTTCTTTTTTTTTTTTTTTTTTTTCTTACGCAATTGCAACTTTGTTTTTACATCATCGGATGCGTAGATATAGAAATATTTCTTTTTATTTTTTTTTTGATGTTGTCGTTTTATTGGATTGGGTAAAAGGCTCTGAAATTAAGATGAGGTTAAAAAATGAGATTTATGAAGGGGATGTGATTTATTGGATACTGGAAGTGGGAGTAATTCTGTTGAATAAAATTAATGTTAACTACATTGGACCGTCAATGGTGTAGTAAATAAGATCAAAAAAGAAAATCTTCTGTGTTATCTTCCAGTAAATTAACTTTTAATTATAATAAGGTTTTGTTCTTACGTAGAGCAAATAAAAGTGATTTGAATTTGATAAAAATACGTGTTTTTCACTTTTCTACTCTTTACAATAACTTTTAAACACATTAACTACGTTTTTTATAATTACTCATTAATTATGAAGCATATGCTGCTGTGATGCTGTAAATTCAATACAAAACAATTTTAAAAATTAATCCATACATTTTATTTTAATAAATTCAAAATGGAATAATTTAAACAAATCAATAATATCATTTGATCTACCATAGAAAAAACAAAACAGATTTGATGTCAAATTAAAAAAAAAAAAAAAAATCAAACAGCATAAAAGTATTTCTTTCCAATTAAAGCTTTTCTTTATTTTTTTTTAAAAACTTGAGATAGGTAGGAATGCATGAATATTTAAATCATGCATTATAAAAGGAAAAAATTTTATTAAACGCGGATTCATGCATTTATGAAAGTTATAGATAGATTGCGTCCTTTAACGATTGCACACACAAAAGGGACTTTTCTTACTTGATATACATTTTTTTCCCTTTTTTTTCCCCAATTTTTGCTACTCAGTCCTCTCCTTTTTTCCCCAAGCGAATCACAAAGCAGCCGTCTTAGCAATAAATTTATCAGTACGCAAGAGAACGATATAAGTTCGAACAAAGAAATAATAAAAGAAACGGACTAAAAGGATAAGAAAAGAGGGTAGGGGGTGGAAGAAAAGTAAGAAAGGGGGTGGGTCCGGGGGCAGAAGGGGGTTATGTAAGGAGAAGAAAAGTTTTGCTAGGTTTTATGTTACGCTATCGATTTCTGGGCCAGTTTAGGCTTAGCTATCGTTTTCCTGCTGAAATTAGAATCGTTCCTCCCCCAACCCCCTCAACCCGTCTTGGCACACGAGGAAATGAAATGAAATGAAGTGGTTCTTCTCGGCTAATGAGTTGCTAGAAATTTTCTTCCACGAGGAGAGAGGAGAGGAGCAAAAAAAAAAAAAATGCACGATAGAATATAAGAAGAAATGATACAATTAATTGAAAGGACTACTGCGAAATTGATAGGAAGAAAATTAAAATCCTTTCTTCTTGGTGAGGTTATTATGTATCAGTGATTTTTTTTTTTTTTGTTACCCAATTGCAACTTTCTTTTACATCATCGGATGCGTAGATACAGAAATATTTCTTTTTATTTTTTTATTTTTGATGTTGTTGTTTTATCGGATTGGGTAAAAGGCTCTGAAATTAAGATGAGGTTAAAAAATGAGATTTATGAAGTGGATGTGATTTATTAGAGTAAGAGGGAGTAATTCCGTTCAATAAAATGAATGTTAACTACATTGGACCGTCAATGGTGTAGTAAATAAGATCAAAAAGAAATCTTCTGCGTTATCTTCCAGTAAATTAACTTTTAATTATAATAAGTTATTAATATTATTTATTTATTTGACTAAGGTCATAAACTTGTCAAGTATTTATTGAATATAAGCACATTTTCATTCAAAATATACAGTTTTAATATAATAAAAACATTTAACATAATCCACACGCACACACAAAACATTTAATATAATTCATGTTTAATATATATAATATTAATTATATTAAACGTTTTTATTCTATTAAAACCAAATATATATATACATATGAAGAAATTTTTGTTATCATGAAAATATTTTTTTGCAAGCATCGTCTTGTTAAACTGGAAATATATCACGAATCTTTAGTACCAATTTATCGTAAAATGCTACATTTAATTATATGAAATAGAAACTATGTGAATGTCTATTTAAGTGCTAAAAAATTCTTTTTATAGAAATGTGAAAATGAATAAAAAATTGTAAAAACTTTTCAAGATAAATAATAGAAAGAGAGTAATAAGATCTAAAATGTATAATTTATTTTATGTGACTTTTTGTGCTCTTTTATTCCTCTCTTATTTTGACTATATAAGAAAATATATATGTAACCCAAAATGCCCCCCCCAAAAAATATAACTCAAAATGGGGTTCGAGTCCCAGAGGTGTCATAGATGTTTGTAGTGGCTCGGAATCACTTTAAAGCTGTAGGTCCCAGTCTAATAGGATCGTAGAGCGTTGTGGGGGTAATGTTACTCGCGTCCGCTGCATGTCTTCAAGCTACACGAGAGTGGTACTAAATGAGTAACAGCGGTGCAGCCCTTGCTTATGGCATAAAGTTTTAACTGTGTCTGTATTGCCAGCTGCATTAGAACAACAACATAACCCGTAACTTTTTCGTGATTTTCTTTAAATCGCTTTAAAAATAATATCTATAGTAGCTAGACATCAATATTTTAAATTTAAAAAGACGTACTGATTTTATTTAAAAAACGTTTTAAATAAAAAATTGATTAAATTAAAAAATATTTTACAGAAACATAAAAATAAATTAAGAAATTTAATAATTTTATAAAATACTTTTTAATTTTTTAATCTAATCTGTATTTTTTATTACTTTCTTGCTTTGTATACCAAAAATTTTGAGAGGAACGGAATAAGAAAATATCTTCAATGGAAAACCAATAATAAGATCTAAAAAAAATAATAAATAAATAACCGCCCATCCCTTTCAAAGTTTCAATAAATAATTTTTCACAAAACGCTAACTTGCAAGACAATTTCTACGCTAATATTAAATAATAGAGGCATAAGAAGGAAAAAAAGATCAATGATATAAATAAATCATGCAACAAAATGTTTAAGAGCCATTCTTCTAGCAGGGATTTTTTTGTTTCTCCCATGGAAAATCAATGACCTTTAAAATGAAGATAAAAGACACTTACTTTTCAATTACAGGCAATAATGACACACAGTTCAATTCGGAGCAATTTCTTTATGGATGATCTGTGAAAGAACGGAAATCCATTTTTTTTGCAGTGATAAAAGCTTTTAGTGCTGCAAATAACATAAAACTTCTAAATATGCTTCTTTTAAAAGTATACTTTACATACATAAATATAATATACTGTTTTTATGTGTTTATATAATGGATATATCTATTGCATTAAAAAAAAAAAAAAAACACTGCCAGCAAAAAAATAAAAAGAAAATGCTCATGAATTAAAAATAATTTTACTTTAAAAATATTTCCAGCGTCTTGGATATGCAAAGTGAGATCTCTTCAACAATTCAGATGCGATTATTGAACAGAGCTCATTTTGCAAAGCAAGCTACAATTTCCATGTTTATATAAGCAATAATAGGTACGACAAAATCCGTTGGTTGTTAAGTTTTTCATTGAGTTTTAGTAGAATGTTTGAAGAAGGCAAGCACTCATTCATGATATACAGAGTATGAAATTCATATAAAATAAAATATACATTTAAGATGCTCTTACTTTTTCTATAATTTTCGATGTGATTAAATATAGAAGCACCCTACCCGTGAAGCACTCTGAATAAAGCTGAATCTGCTGCATAGTTAGCTAACCATTCCAGTATGGAATGGCTTCAAATGAAGTGCGGTCATAGATGACATGGCACTAAAATTTCTGAACTACGTACAAAATTCTGTAAACTGTCATACATTTTGAATAATTTAATTTTTAGAAAACAATTAGTAATTTCTTCTCTTCTTTCACACACACTTTCAGAGGAATTACTACATAAAATGGAAAGAAAAAGCATCATATGATCATCTTAACATGTTACATTTTATGACTCCCTGGGCCAATTTTTTTGAAGTTATTTGTTTCAATGTAAATAATTTTGGAAATGAGAGATGCTTTTTCAGAATATGAATTAAGAAATATTTGAAAGGAAACAGTACATTTTGTAACACTGAATTTTTCAAATATGTAGTCGCACTTCGAATTTCGTTGCTCAAACATCCCTGGTGGCTGCATTTGAAAACAAAATAAATACAAAATAAAAATTCGAATATGTATTTCGAATAGTGAGATATATTCGAATATTATAAAATAAAACTTGATATTTTTCCATTTTTTCACAAAGATTAAGAAATTGCGAACAGATATAAAATAAACTCTGGCATTAAATTAATATTTTTATGTATAATTTTACTACAAATAGGATATATATAATAAAATAACACAATATAGATACTTCCCCTGAAAAATTCATACATATAATGTGTTTTGTCTACCTAGTCACTACTAGTTCTGATATATTATCATAGCATGTTAATATTCGCTGCAATGAAACACTTTTTTCCCTACTTTTTTCATAAATCTCTTGTCATTAAATGGGACTGTTTAATCTTGAAATTGACAACACGTTTATGATACCCATAGCTCGAATCATTATGCAAATTTCTACGAAACTTTTAGAACCATTTATCGTAATAAAAAATTACCATGAAATATCTCTGCTGTTAGAAACCACTAATTCCAAATATATACTATAAAAGAATAATTTAGCCATGAGTTAACATGGAATGCATTATAGCGCTTTCGTTTGGCGCGCACATTTAAATATGTGCATGCATCGACAAACATATGTACACTTCTGTCGTTCCATTAAAAACTGGAAAAGGGAAAAAGAAATGGATCTTTCATAGAAACCCAAATCAGTCACGTGATGTCGCAATTTAGAAAACATCTTTTCCATTTACGGAATACATAAAAATAAATAAACAAATATAAAACAGAATTCCAAATCAAAAGCACCTGCGAACACGAAGATAGAAACTGACTCTCAACCCGAAGGAAAATTACTCCTTCTGTTTATTTATTTTTGTTTCTCTTCTTTATCTGTTTTCTTCATTTTTTCCCTACGCCCTTGTTTATTCTGATATCAGGAACTTTTTCACTTTCGGAAAAAGAAAAAAAAGAAATGCTTTCACAAAAATGAGATCTATAAATGAAAACGGGGAAGAAAGAAGGGAAAAAGACTTCTCTTAATCGACACGGCCCTGATGCTTTTCCACACTTTTATATGTGTTTGATTTTTCAAGAAATACCACCGGCTTTACAGAAAGAAGGCGAAAAAAGGGAAGATGGAATTTTGTGTGATTGATCCAGTCTTAATCGTTTTGTTGTATCGGTGGAACTTTTTATTTCTTCTCTTTGCCTCTTCCACGCATTTGTGGGGGAAAAAGCTTTCAGAGGAATGTGTGTTTTGCACTTTGCTGCTTGATGCTTTATACACATTTTATCTTTTTGAATGCACTTTTCTTTTGCTTTAAGAAAGAACCAGATACTTTGATTTATACTCTGTATTTTCACACTGTTGTTGGAGTGATATTATCATAAACATCAATAGAATTTGCTTAAAGTTTCGTTTTCTTTAGCAAGTAATACAAAATCCTTTTAAACTTTCAGTTTTAAATCATTATCTTTCTTCATTAAA